>CM069411.1:34682206-34812206 GCA_035609135.1 Eleutherodactylus coqui | reverse complement strand
ATATCTGTCTATCTATCGATCTCATATCTATCTATCTATCTATCTATCTATCTATCTATCTATCTCTCATATCCACCTATCTCCCTCATATCTATCTATCTATCTATCTATCTATCTATCTATCTATCTATCTATCTATCTATCTATCTATCTATCTCATATCTATCTATCTATCTCATATCTATCTGTCTATCTATCCCATATCTATCTATCTATCTATCTATCTATCTATCTATCTATCTATCTATCCCATATCTATCTATCTATCTATCTATCTCATATCTATCTATCTACCCCATATCTATCTATCTATCTATCTATCTATTGATAAGGGCCAATAGGGGCTGTAAAGAAATTAATAAATGTCGCTTATCAAAGTACCGTATATATGCTTATCAATCTATTTTAGCAAAAAGAATATTTTAGCAATATATTGTATGTGTAACAGAAGTCATGACTCTTTAAGGAAGTACGTCTGATCTAAGTGGAATCAGGAAGTTCTAAGGCCAGATGTCTCGGGATGTAGTAAGACCTAGCCTAACCGCAAAGAAGATTATCAGCAATTTCTTAAAAGTCATATATCAAGCCTGAATGTCAAAGTTTATTGAATGATTATGTCATAGGTTTATTGTCAGATATAGAAGTCATGAGTTTATCATGAGGTTATTCCTTGTATTACCATAGGTCGCATCCCTGCGTGGGCGATCTTCTATATAAACTGAGACTATGCCAATAAACACTCAGAGTTCATTGTTTCAAACCATATACTGTGTGTATAGGTCTGTGCATGGTCTCTCAAAGGAGCGCTCCTCCTGCTTAGGTCAATTCGGAACCGACAACATAACTGACCAGTCTGTTTGAACAAATTAACCCTCGACAGTTCTTGGCGTCCAACTAGGGGGCGGGGCTTACCTTTACGGGACATCGCAACCAGTAGACTGAAACAAACTCCTGGCCCGTTGACGTGGATATTGGATCCGGAGACTCCAGACTAAAACACCGGTGTACAGGTAAGAGCTTATCTTACTATTATACAGTCTGGATTCTTTAGATCTGTGTGTCTCTAACGGACTAGAGGTATGTTGTTGCCTGTTTCCTATATTTTCTGCCCCGTCCATATTTTAGAGTGAATAAGTTCATTTAACTGTCCTAGACAGAAGAACTCACTCATTGGGACTTAAAGAGTCATGTTGTCTGTATTGGAGATTTAAATAATTGTTATTGTTATAGTCTCATTTCTGGCAGTCATATTCTTACTCTGGATCTGTTATAATATTACTAAAAGTTCCCTAAGAGGTGAAGTCTGGTCTCCCCTGAATCCTAGTGTTTGAAGTTGACCACGTATTAGTTCTGTAAATCTATTCCGGGACAGGGAACTGTGTGTTCCCAGATAGTCTCAGTGATTATCTTAGTTTACTGTGTGAAATATACGTCCTGTATACTTAGTGAAGAATAGTTGGAAGTGGTCAAGATGGGGTCTGAACAATCTAAGATATATCAGACTCCTATTGAGATAATTAAAGATAGAGAAGGGGAGGACATTTGCAGACAAGCCTATAAAGTTTACAAACGTATAGGCCTCAAGAAGGCGGGAACATTCAATTATGAATTTTGGTCACAATATGAGGATAAGCATAGAAAGGAAATAAGAAATAAGGGTTTGGAAAAAGGCATGAAGGCTATTCTGGACTGCTCTAAAACAGCAGAAGACGAACACTGGGACTCCGAGTCCCGAGGCGAGGGCATTTTAGTTTATTGTCCTATGCCCCGGCCACCAATAGACGTTCCCATGGAAACCCCTACGGTTCCATTAGTCTCTCCTGTCGTCCCGGCCGCTCCACCAATGTCTCCAAATAATCCCTTTAATTCTCTGTATCCCAATTTGCCACCCTTGCCTCCTACGTATCCACAGGCTACTGCCCAGATGGATACACCTCCCTACAGCCCTCAATCAGGATCCCCGGGCCCTGAAGTAAATAGAGGTCCGGCTTGGGACTGTCCACGTTGTGGTCAACAGAATGCCTGTTTTAGAGAACTCTGTACAGTATGTGGGACTCCACGTCCCAGGGATCAGTGTAGACAACCGATTCCCTTATTCCCAGTTACAACCTCCACTACCCATTATAGAGAACCAAACAGACCGAGTCCACCATTGGGCACGGTCAGACAAGAGGACACTGACAGACCATCGTCTTCTAATGACAGACCTACGGACGCACATAGACCAACTCCCGGGTCTACAGTCACTACATGGCGACCCTGGAGCGCCACAGACCAGATGGCACTGTGTCAGCAACTGCCCGATCCCCAGACAGAGCCAGCAGCTTTCCATAGAAAGTTGGAAGTCATACAGAAAAACTACTCTGCTACTTGGACAGATATGGAATGTCTTATGAATGTAAAATGTCCTCTGGGCCTTTACAATAGTATTGCTCAATTTTGTGGTCTTGAAGATCGCCCGGATGACCCCCAGACATTACCTAGTGGTACTCAATATGTGGACAAGGTTAAGACCTGGTTTAAGGATAAAGCCCAAGAGAGACGTACAGCCCTAACCCAGTGTAGACAGAACAAGGGCGAGTCTATTGAATGTTACTTTGGCCGTTTAGAGGAAGTTGGCAGAGATCTGGGTTTATATGATTGTCCAAAAGCAATACGTAATGCTGCTTTTTGTGAAGCCTTTATGCAAGGAATAGATAAGCGCCTGTCTGAACGCGTTAAAGCATGTACCCCCGATTGGCGACAGGCCAAACCGCGTGATCTATATAAGAAAGCTGTAGGATTTGTCATGGACACAGAAAACCACGCAAAGAGTGTTATGATTAAACATTACACCATGGAGGGGGACACAGTCCGACTTAACGACCCCAGGCGGGAGACCCGTAAGTGTTATAACTGCGGGAAGACTGGACACTTGGCCCGTAATTGTAGGGCCCCTAAACGCCCTAGACAGAACTTGTCAGACGAAAGGGGGAAACAGGGAAGTACGGCCACTACCACATCATCCCGCCCACAGGGAAACAACGGGTATACCAATTACCAATGAAGGTCTGGCACTCCTTCCCCCGTGTCCCTTATAGTTACTGACGCACGTGGGCCACAAATTTTTCAGCCTCTAAAGATCCAGGGGAAGGAGGTGCCCTTTTTAATTGACACAGGGGCTACTAAATCATGTGTCAGTACCTCACAAGTCAATGATCTTAGTATTCCCCTCTCAGACTCCATAGCCATAGCCGTTGGAGTGTCCGGTGAACCAACACCCATGCGTGAGACCGAGCCCATAGAAGTCTCCTTTCAAGGGTCACGAGTCCTCACTCGCTTCCTGGTGTCACCCGCTGGGGATTGCATCATGGGAACCGATGTGATGGGACCCCTGGGGTGCTGTATTCAGCTCCATCCTTCCGGTGAGGCTCATGTCAGTACCTCTGCGGCCGACCACCAAGTATTCTGTCTCATGGCAGCAGACTTGGTCACTCCGCCTCCTTCTTGTACTGTATATGTGTTGACCCCAGAAGATACACAGGTTCTCTCAGCAGTGCCAGAGACCCTTTGGGCAAAAGGGAAGACAGACTTGGGCCATCTCCACGTACCCCCAGTCATGGTATATCTCAAAGATGGGGAAAAAGCCCCCATGATCCGCCAATATCCCCTAGCCATGGCACAGGAAGACGCAATAGCCTCCACTATTACAGAGTTATGTGCCTTGAATGCTTTAAAACCTTGCGTCTCACCCGCTAACACGCCACTCTTCCCGGTTAAAAAGAAAGGGAAGAAAGGTGAACCTGATACCTACCGGATGGTTCACGATCTAAGAGAAATCAATAAGGTGACCATCCTAGAAACACCTTTGGTCCCCAATCCTTACACTCTGTTGTCCACCATACCTTCCGGAACCTGTTGGTACACTCTGATCGATCTCGCCAATGCCTTTATGTCCGTCCCGGTCCACCCCGATTGCCAGTACCTGTTTGCCTTCACGTTCCGAGGAAAACAGTACTGCTGGACTGTCCTACCACAAGGGGCACAAAACAGCCCAAATCAATTCACCCGATGTATGAGGCTTGTACTTGATGCATGGACGGTCCCACCAGGTGTGGCCCTGCTTCAGTATGTTGATGATCTCCTACTCTGTGCACCGGACAGACCCACCTGCGTTGCGGCCTCACTCAGCCTTCTTTGTTTTCTTGCAGACAGTGGGTGTAAAGCCAGTAAAGACAAATTACAGTTTTGCAAATCTCATGTTGTGTTTCTTGGTCACTGCCTAGGTCCTGGTACAAAACACCTCACGCCAGAACGTACCAAGGTGGTGGAGGACATGCCACTCCCTACCTCCCATGCTCAGTTGCGGACATTTCTGGGGTTAGTTTCATATTGTCGGCCGTGGATTCGCTCTGCCTCCATGACCATGCAGCCTCTGTACGACTGCCTGAGTTCTAAGCCATTTGCTTTGTCTCCGGAAGCCGAGTCAGCTTTCCATCAGCTGAAAATACAGATTACCAGTGCTCCAGCACTGGGTCTGCCAGACTATGATAAACCCTTCCAGATGTTCGTGACTGAGATGGCGGGACATGCTACTGCCGTCCTCACACAAGAGCATGGTGACAAAAAGCGCCCTGTAGCATACTACAGTGCACATCTTGATGCAGTAGCCAGGGGCTCACCCTCCTGTGTAAGAGCAGTTCTGGCTGTACAAGCACTACTTGAGAAAGCTTCTGAGGTGGTCCTAGACTACCCTCTTGTGGTCCTCACGCCCCATGACGTACATGGAATTCTGACACGGGTGAGCCGTAGACATCTTTCTCTTGCTAGACAGGTTAAAATGGAACTTGCAGTACACTCTTCATCCAATGTCTCATTTCAACGTTGCACAACTTTGAATCCGGCCACCTTACTGCCATTAGGTGACACTGATTCAAAAGGGGGAGTAAGCACAGGGGATCAACTTTTTGTCAATTCCCTAGGCGAAGAGGAAGCTTTTGACGCCGAGCACCAGCATGACTGTGCTGCTCTGATGGAGCAGGAGACAGCTGGATTTGCTCATGTCACAGATAAGCCTCTCCTGAACCCCCACCTTGAAATGTTTGTGGATGGATCACGATACCAGAATGAGATGGGCAGATTTGTGACAGGGTTTGCTGTAGTATCAATGAATGAAGTACTGATAGGCCGCGCCTTGCCCCCACATATGTCAGCACAGGAAGCGGAGCTGTGCGCTCTGACCGAGGCCTGCAAGTTAGCCCGGGGAGTCACTGCTAATATCTACACGGACTCCAGGTACGCGTTTGGCGTTGCGCATGACTATGGGCCGATTTGGCGCGCGCGGAGCTTCCTAACAGCTCAAGGCAGACCGATAAAGAATGGTGAGGCAGTAAGTAGTTTAATGTCAGCTATCATGCTCCCGAAGCAGGTAGCCATAATAAAGGTAAAGGCACACACCCAAGGGGACTCCTTGGAAAGCAGAGGCAACGAGAAGGCAGACGGAGCAGCAAAGGCTGCAGCCCTGCTGGACTGGAGGGCACCCGTGTGCAGAGTTCAGACCAGGTCCTGCCCAGCGGAGGAGGATCCTGATCCCCCTGCCGAGGACCAGACCCTCTCTGTCCCACCACAGAAGGAGGTGGACCTACTCCCCTCAGGGCAAGAGCAGGAGCGCTGGGCAAGTGCAGGGGCAGTAAAAGGAAATGAAGGTTGGATGATGGGTTCCCGTATGTGTTTACCTGCGGCTGCCTATCCTAGTATGGCCCTTTTGGCTCATGGAAAGGTGCACGCTTCTCGTAATGCCATGGTAGCCCTGGTGGAGAAAATGTGGTACGCTCCGGGATTTGACAGGATGGCAAAGGCATACGTCAAGGCTTGTGAAATCTGTGCACTACACAACCCCGGTCAAGTAGTAAAGACCCCTCGGAAGTGCACTCCGCGACCTTTGTACCCCTTCCAGAGACTACAGATAGATTACATCCAGCTGCCCAGATCAGGAAGGTATGAGTATGTCTTGGTATGCATTGACCTCTTTTCTGGGTGGGCTGAGGCCTACCCGGTCACGAAGGCCATTGCCCAGGCCACTGCAAAAAAACTTGTGTCAGAGTTAGTGTGCAGATTTGGGGTACCAGAGACCATTGAGAGCGACCGTGGTACTCACTTCACTGGTGAGGTAATGAAGGAAGTCATGTCCGCCTTAGGAGTAGAGCAGGCGTTTCACACCCCCTATCATCCGCAGAGCTCCGGAAAAGTAGAAAGACTCAATGGCACCCTCAAACTTAAGATACAGAAAGCCATGGTTGAAACAGGAAAACCTTGGCCCGAGTGCCTACCTCTGGCCCTCTACTCAGTACGAACCACGCCAAATAGGAAAACAGGACTGTCTCCTTATGAGATTCTCTTTGGCTCCGTGCCCAGGTTAGGACTGTATCACCCCCAAGCTCTATCCCTGGGTCATGATAAAGTTACTTCCTTTGTGCAGGATTTATGTCAAAAGCTAAAAATAACGCACGACCTAGTCTTCTCTTCTATTTCAGACCCTGATAGTTTGGAAGGATCCGACTCTCTGAATCCCGGAGATTGGGTGGTGGTAAAGAGACACGTCAGAAAGACTTTGGAACCTCGCTTTGACGGACCATACCAAGTGCTGTTAACCACTCCCACCTCGGTCAAGCTAGAAGGCAAACCCACTTGGATCCATGCCTCACACTGCAAGAAAGTTCCAACGCCTCAGCACCACGAGGGGGGTGGAGAATAAGCCCAACCCAGGGTGGGGGAGGAGGATGGCAACCTGGACACCAGCATTGATAGTCTGGATAGGTGTATTATTTACCCTTTGTTTTCTTGGACTACTCTCTTTTCGGGACAATTCTTCATCAACTGTCGATGTAAGAAGAAGATGGACTGTTTGGGCGGAAGGACACCCCAACATGTGGGAATACTTTGCAAAAGACGTACTGAATATTTCCCACATGTGCATGCCCAACCTTCGGAGTGGGGAAGATATTTTACGGACTTGCTTACTGTCTATCCCCACTCCAATAAAGACACTTTGCGATATATATTCAATAGTGCATAACAATAGTGATGTGGAAGAGAGCAATGTTATTCAGGAAAATACCTTTCTTAATGTATATGAATATTGTCCCCATTGTGATGCGGTCAAACATACACTTTATGTTTCACACAAATGGTAAGAGATTTGTTTAGATTCATGAAAACAATAATGCATTTTAAAAAGTCAGATGTCGGCTGTGATCTTGGGACTTGTTCCGATCGCCATATTTGGGGTCAGGAAGGAATTTTTCCCTTTTTTATACAAGGATAATTGGCTTTTTCCTAAAAGGGTTTTCGCCTTCCTCTGGATCAACTCAGCCTCAAAATTCCCCATAATTGTCATTCCTGTGTGTGACTTCCTGATGTCCAAAATGGGGGAATGATAAGGGCCAATAGGGGCTGTAAAGAAATTAATAAATGTCGCTTATCAAAGTACCGTATATATGCTTATCAATCTATTTTAGCAAAAAGAATATTTTAGCAATATATTGTATGTGTAACAGAAGTCATGACTCTTTAAGGAAGTACGTCTGATCTAAGTGGAATCAGGAAGTTCTAAGGCCAGATGTCTCGGGATGTAGTAAGACCTAGCCTAACCGCAAAGAAGATTATCAGCAATTTCTTAAAAGTCATATATCAAGCCTGAATGTCAAAGTTTATTGAATGATTATGTCATAGGTTTATTGTCAGATATAGAAGTCATGAGTTTATCATGAGGTTATTCCTTGTATTACCATAGGTCGCATCCCTGCGTGGGCGATCTTCTATATAAACTGAGACTATGCCAATAAACACTCAGAGTTCATTGTTTCAAACCATATACTGTGTGTATAGGTCTGTGCATGGTCTCTCAAAGGAGCGCTCCTCCTGCTTAGGTCAATTCGGAACCGACAACATAACTGACCAGTCTGTTTGAACAAATTAACCCTCGACACTATCTATCTATCTATCTATCTATCTATCTATCTATCTATCTATCCCATATCTATCTATCTATCTATCTATCTATCTCATATCTATCTATCTACCCCATATCTATCTATCTATCTATCTATCTATCTATCTATCTATCTATCCCATATCTATCTATCTATCTATCTATCTCCTATCTATCTATCCCATATCTATCTATCTATCTATCTATATTCTCTATCTCATATCTATCTATCTACCCCATATCTATCTAACTTTCTATCTATCTATATACATGCTGCATTGCTGTAACCACTGAATGCAAAGTGATAACTGGATACTAAATGACATCACAGCTATATATAATATATAATACTATTCATGGCGATTATTAAGCAGCTCACACCTCGCTGCCGGTACTGGACGTGTCCTGCTCTCAAGGCCATTTAACAGAATATCCCAGGGAACAGAAAACTAATCGGTTCCTGAAATAATGAGCAGTTTCACATCATTTATCCATAGCTTTTTAACTTCTTCCTCGCTGGGATCTTGCATATAGATAGCAGTGAAATAATGACTATTGTGTAATCCAGGCTGTAGGAGATAATGGAGGAGAGCTGCATCCATTACCTGGTGCTCCACCGCCCGCTGAATCCTCTGCATCAGTTATAAAGACCCCTTTTAGAAGGCTGCATGTGACAGATTTTAATGGGGTTCTGTCATAAAAAAAAAGAATTCTATACTTACCAATTCCTTCCCAGGCAGCCTTCTTACTTGTATAGTGCCAACTTTTTCCACAGTGCTTTCAGGTAATTTATTTTGCTAGTCCCCACTAAGCTGGGTGCTCATTTTACCAACCTCAGAAGGAAGAAAGGCTGAGTCAACCTTTAGCCAGGTACCTGAACCATGCAGGGACTGAACTCACAACCTTCAGCTCATGAGCAAGCGTTTAGGACTACATTTCTGCTGCCTTAAAGGGGTTGTCCCGCGCCGAAACGGGTTTTTTTTTTTTTCAATAGCCCCCCCGTTCGGCGCGAGACAAACCCGATGCAGGGGTTTAAAGAAAAAAACAGATAGTACTTACTCGAATCCCCGCGCTCCGGTGATTTCTTACTTACCTGGTGAAGATGGCCGCCGGGATCTTCACCCTCGGTGGACCGCAGGTCTTCTGTGCGGTCCATTGCCGATTCCAGCCTCCTGATTGGCTGGAATCGGCACACGTGACGGGGCGGAGCTACGAGGACCAGCTCTCCGGCACGAGCGGCCCCATTCACCAGGGAGAAGACCGGACTGCGCAAGCGTGTCTAATTGGGCGATTAGACGCTGAAATTAGACGGCACCATGGAGACGGGGACGCCAGCAACGGAGCAGGTAAGTGTATAACTTCTGTATGGCTCATAATTAATGCACGATGTACATTACAAAGTGCATTAATATGGCCATACAGAAGTACTTAACCCCACTTGCTTTCGCGGGACAACCCCTTTAACACTCTGCACCACATGAGATCCTCACCTCACAATCTTCTCGTGCCTCCTCCAGTCCCCCAATTCATGTCACCTCCAGCCAGCCGGATCCTCTTCTTCTTGTGACGAAGCAGTGAGGTATCACACATGCTCGCTATAGCAGGCTGCTGATGTTTCGGCATTCCTTGCTAGGCAGTGAATGCTGCGTCACTCGTACTATAGCTAATGGATGCTCCAAAACAGGAAGGCTGGAGGTGAGGTGACCTGGGGGACTGGAGGAGCCAGGAGAAGATTGGGGAGGTGAAGATCTGGTAAGAAGGCCGCTTGGGGAGGAATCCACCTTGAATTTCATTTTGTTAACACTTGTCCACATATTGCAGGTGTAAAGTGAAGCGCACATCATCTCCGGTCTGGATGATTGGAAACACAGGAGTAAACTCTGGCTCTTCAGACCAAATGGAGATGGTCCTAATGTGCCTTTTATGTGGAGATCTTCACGGAGTTGTACAATATGAAGATCTCTTAAAGGGGTTGTCCCACGCCGAAACGTTTTTTTTTTTTTCAATAGCCCCCCCGTTCGGCGTGAGATAAACCCGATGCAGGGGTTTAAAAAAAAAAACGCATAGTACTTACCCGAATCCCCGCGCTCCGGTGACTTCTTACTTACCTTGCGAAGATGGCCGCCGGGATCTTCACCCACGGTGGACCGCAGGTCTTCTCCCATGGTGCACCGTGGGCTCTGTGCGTTCCATTGCCGATTCCAGCCTCCTGATTGGCTGGAATTGGCACACGTGACGGGGCGGAGCTACGAGGAGCAGCTCTCCAGCACGAGCGGCCCCATTCAGAAGGGAGATTAGACGCTGAAATTAGACGGCTCCATGGAGACGGGGACGCTAGCAACGGAACAGGTAAGTGAATAACTTCTGTATGGCTCATAATTAATGCACAATGTACATTACAAAGTGCATTAATATGGCCATACAGAAGTGTATAACCCCACTTGCTGCCGCGGGACAACCCCTTTAACTTCACGCAGAAAGCTGTTGAGATGGATGTGGAGAAACTCAAAGGTGTTACATTCCGGCATGACTTGAAAGACTCTTCTGTCTGGAGACATCTTTAACCAAGGTGGATGTTATTTGCTCAGTCCACGCGGACAGCGGCGGCGCCAGGGGAAGTCTTGTATTGTTATTGTGATGCATTTTGCAATACAAATGTATCACAATGCTGATTTTCACGCGCATGAATAGGAGAAATAAAAAAAATAAATCGCACTCGCATGGAAATCGCCCCGTGTGAATGTTTTTTAATACGCCAATTAAGATTCGGAGGCGATTGTGGGAAAAAAATCATTTATGAGAATGTACGGTGCATAAAGGCGATTGTATAAACACATGTGGTCGTATGAAGGAACCCAGAGGCCGGCTTTACATGGGCATTTACATTGTGCATTTGCGTGATGGTCGTTGTGTTTTTACACGCACCTGTGTCAGTTTTTCTGTATTTTTTCGCTCCCATTGATTTCAATGGGCAATTAGGTTAAATTAGCTTAAGATGTGCCATGTACAGAACATGCTGTGTATCTGCACATGCAAAATACGCTCATGTGAATGAACCCATTGTTATAAATGGGTTCTAGTCACGGCATATTGTATACGCAAATTTTACATGCGCAATATGCTGTGCGAATGCGTTCATGTGAATAAGTCCTGAGAGAAGAATCCCCCATTGTATAAACACATAGTAAATAACGGGTCGTTTTCTTGTGAGTTCCATCCATATCACAATTGATTGGAACAATGAAATCACTCGTGTAAATACGGCCTAAACAATCACATGCTGTCTGCTGAGTCCTTGTATCAATGTGTGGCGCACTGCTGCCCGGGAGGTGTACCCAAGCCCATCCCGCGAAAAACTGCAACCTGTCTAATCCGATTCTTAGGGCGGTCTCAGACTAACGTGTTTTTCTCTCCTTATTACAGCGGTTATAATCACAGCCGCATAACGGGACAAAACCATTGATTTCAGTGTTTTCGTTTTCACTAGCGGTATTCCGACAATTAATAGTACAGCCAAGAAAAGATAATACCTGCCCCATCTTCCCTGCATTTAGTGAATACTACGTGCGGGAAAGATCTGGCAGCACTTATCTGCCCGCAGCTTTTTTCAAACTCCTGTGTTCTGCGCTGCAGAGTTTGAAAAGCTGGCGCCCCCTTGATCGGGCACGACTGCGCTCCGTACCGCCTGTTATGAAATGTTACTGGATTCAATCAGGCCGGCTCGCACGAGCGAGTCGGAGGCCCACAGTGGATTCCGGCTGCTAGCGTGGCAGGCGAGCCTCCGCAGTGCAGTTATAGGAGTTACGCAGTAAAACACGCATATGTGATTACAAATACACGCATTGCTTGAATATGTATGGCAAATGCGTGCAAAAATACGCTTACGCCATGTGACACCAGCCTAAGGCTGCCTGTCCACCGGTGGGTTAAAATTGCGTTCCCCACGGCGATAATCCGGTCGCGGGGAATGCAGTGAAAGCTCTCTACAGCATTGCTATGGAGAGCGCTTCCCCCCTGTCCACAAGTGGAGAATCATTGCGATTCTCCGCTCGCGGGCAGCAATTCACAGCATACTGCGAATTTACCACGATTCTCCCCTGTCAGCCTAACCTGTCAGATAGGCTGACAGTGGAGATCCGTCTGCCGGCTCCTGCTCCTGGAGGTGGTATCCCGTAGCGGATCTCCACCACGGGATACTGCAATGCCTGTGGACAGGCAGCATTAAGGGCCCACATACACATCCGTAAGTGCTTTACGTGAGCCCGCCGGTGCCATAAAAACTCCTGAATGACAAAGGGATCGGCGCTTGTATGCCGAGGCCGCAGCCATGAGGCCTGGGGAGTCACCCCACTCCCCCTCACCGACTCACCTCTTCTCTCCTCCCCTCTGGCTGTTTCCAATGGGAGGGGCGGGGTGCAGCTAAGCTTATGCACCTCCCATCCCCTTGCCCGCAGCCAGAATTTAGCCCCGCCCCTGTCCCACCCCCTCCCATTGCAAACAGTGGCAAGGCGTGGAGAGGAGAAGAGAAAGCGGAGGGAGTTTAGCAATCACGCTGCTAAACTTCCTCCCACCTCCCTTCTCCGGCAGCTGTCATTGGCTCCCATAGGAATCTATGCAGCTGCCGCCGCCAACGTGACAGTACCCGACCATGAAAATACACCCCTGCGCACTGATACATTATAAGTAGAGATGAGCGAGCACCAAAATGCTCGGGTGCTCATTACTCTAGTCGAACTTCCCGCGATGCTCGAGGGTTCGTTTCGAGTAACGAACCCCATTAAAGTCAATGGGCGACCCGAGCATTTTTGTATATCGCCGATGCTCGCTAAGGTTTTCATTTGTGAAAATCTGGGGAATTCACGAAAGTGATGGGAACGACACAGAAACGGATAGGGCAGGCGAGGGGCTACATGTTGGGCTGCATCTCAAGTTCCCAGGTCCCACTATTAAGCCACAATAGTGGCAAGAGCGCCCCCCCCCCCACTGTCAGCATAAAGATTGTTCTCCTCTGCCATAGCTGTAATAGCTGTGGCAGAGAAGAACGATGTTAGCGCATTGAATTAAATGGAGCCGGCAATACAGCCGGCTCCATTGAAGCAATGGGTTGCCGGCGAGCACGGGATGAATTTTCGGGAAGGGCTTAAAAATATGAAGTTGTATTTTCCTATAGTGCCATATAATGTACTGAAAACTTTTAAAAAGAGGATTAAAATGGAAAAAATGTAATTCCACATTGGTACAATTACTGCGATACCAAATTTATATCGCTTTTTCTGTAATGCTTTTAAAAAATGAAATATCTTTGAAAAAATATGAAATTCCTTTCTGCCGCCATCTTCTGGCCACATTAGCGTTTTTAGATTTCTGCCGACACAGTTGTGTGGGGATTTTGCGGGACGTCCTGTAGCTTCTGTTGGTACCATTTTGGAGTTCATGTGACTTTTTGGTCTCTTTTTAGTACATTTCTTCTTGGAGACCAGTTCTGGGGTTGTGTATTCTTTTCTGACGACATTCACCATGCAGGATAAATAATTGTGTTACTTTGATAGTTCACATTTTTACGGATGCGGCGATACCAAATATGTTTTTACTTATTTCTATTATTAATTTGAGAAAAGTAATTTTTTTAACATTTTTACGTCCTTTTATTTTTTCCAATAATTAATAACATGTATTTTACTTATTTTTGCTTAGTCCTCATAGGGGACTTGAACCTGCGATTGTTAAGTCACTCATACAGTATAATGTAATACCCCAATATTACATTATACAGCATTTTGACGGGCAGTTTATGAAGGTATGACACAGGAATGCCTTGTTAGGCATCCATTCATGGCAGCTCTGGGGGCCTTCAGAAGACTCCTGGCTCCCATTGCATCCAAACGGCTCCCTGGAACAAGGATTGGGGGATTTAAATGGCATTGTTAGAACTGACCGCAACATTCAGCTGCCATCAGTATCGGCGCTGATCGTGGCTGTTGCAGGCAGGTGTCAGCACCCGCCTTCTATGGAGCGCACACCCAGGACCTAACTGGACATCTTGTGGTGTTAAGGGGTTAAAGGGGATGTCTGGTTTAGAAAATCCATTGTCAAAAACTGACTTCTATGAAGGTGTAGAAGCAGCCCAGGTGGTTCTTCTGGGGCCCTTTAAGTGCCCATATAATACTGCCAGACACTATAGCTCCCACATAGTAGTGCAATCCACTTCCAAGGCAATTCCTCTTTACACGGCTAAGGCCGGCTTCACACTAGCGATAGGCTATTTTGCGTTGTACTGCCTATGATTTCAATGGCGCCAGCGCTGGTGGTGCTGCCCCATTTAAGGCAATGGGCAACAGCGCTGCTTTTTCTTAGCACTGCAGTGAAGGCATTGCAAATGAGAATGAAACCATTGAAAATCATTGGTTTCATTTTTATGCGTTTTCACTAGAGATGAGCGAGCACCAAAATGCTCGGGTGCTCGTTACTCGAGTCGAACTTTCAGTGATGCTCAAGAGTTCGTTTCGAGTAACGAACCCCATTGAAGTCAATGGGCGACTCTAGCATTTTTGTATATCGCCGATGCTCGCTAAGGTTTTCATTTGTGAAAACCTGGGAAATTCAAGAAAGTGATGGGAACGACACAGAAACGGATAGGGCAGGCGAGGGGCTACATGTTGGGCTGCATCTCAAGTTCCCAGGTCCGACTATTAAGCCACAATAGTGGCAAGAGTGAGACCCCCCCACTGTCAGCATAAAGATCGTTCTCCTCTGCCACAGCTGTAACAGCTGTGGCAGAGAAGAACGATGTTAGCCCATTGAATTCAATGGAGCCGGCAATACAGCTGGCTCAATTGAAAGCAATGGGCTGCCGGCGATCGCGGGATGAATTGTCGGGAAGGGGTTAAATATATAAGCCCTTCCCTGCAATTCATCCAGAAATGTGTAAAAATTAAAAAAAAATTTACTCACCTTGTCCCGGCAGACGGAGTTCAGCGCGGCCAGCGGCAGTCCTCCTGAACTGCTCTGAACAGCTGTGAGTAGTATTCAGCAGTCGGGGATTTAAAATCCCCGGCTGCTGAATGAGCTGCCTCTAATTGGTCACAGCCTGACCAATCAGAGGCAGATTCCACTCACACACCCATTCATGAATTTATGAATGGGTGAGTGACTGCTGCCTCTCATCTGATTGGTCCCGCTGAGCCAATCAGAGGCAGCAGTCACACACCCATTCAAAAATTCATGAATGGGTGTGTGAGTGGAATCTGCCTCTGATTGGTCAGGCTGTGACCAATTAGAGGCAGCTCATTCAGCAGCCGGGGATTTTAAATCCCCGACTGCTGAATACTACTCACAGCTGTTCAGAGCAGTTCAGGAGGACTGCCGCTGGCCGCGCTGAACTCCGTCTGCGGGGACCAGGTGAGTATATATATATATATATATTTTTACACATTTCTGGATGAATTGCAGGGAAGGGCTTATATATTTAACCCCTTCCCGACAATTCATCCCGCGATCGCCGGCAGCCCATTGCTTTTAATGGAGCCGGCTGTATTGCCGACTCCATTGAATTCAATGGGCTAACATCGTTCTGCCAGGACAAGGTGAGTATATATATATATATTTTTACACATTTCTGGATGAATTGCAGGGAAGGGCTTATATATTTAAGCCCTTCCCGACAATTCATCCCGCGCTCGCCGGCAGGCCATTGCTTTCAATGGAGCCGGCTGTATTGCCGGCTCCATTGAATTCAATGGTCAGTGCTCGTTTAATCGAGACGAGTACCGCGTGGTGCTCGTCTCGAGTAACGAGCATCTCGAGCACCCTAATACTCGAACGAGCATCAAGCTCGGACGAGTATGCTCGCTCATCTCTAGTTTTCACTCATATTCGCAACGCAAAATAGCTTATCGCCAGTGTGAAGCCGGCCTAAATAATACCGGATAGTTGTACTTTGCATCTAAAGTTCTAAGGACCTCCTAGTGAAAGAAGGGTCCTTCGCAATCACCCCTAAAACCAGCCTTCTTGTAGTGGAGGGCAAGATCCTTCTCTGGACAGAGGTGCCATCACGGCCCCTACAGTTTAGTCCTCGCCCCATTATTGGGCTGTGTTCACAAGGGACGGATTTTCCATGTGGACTGTCTGCGCAATTTCCAGTAGCAGCAAAGTGAATGAGACTTTCTAATTATGGATCACAGACTGCAGAAGAAAAATCCACCCAAAACTCAAGCGGAAATTGACCGGCGGAGCAGATCTAAAATCCTCATCATGTCAAATATCGCAGCAGATGTGCCACAGATTTCAGCGATCCCCCCGCGCCACAGAGGAGCCGAAGTGCTTCACATTGATTCCAATGGGATTACCTGTCATCTCCATCTTGCATCGTCATGTTACACAAATGCTACTAAAACTGAAACAAAGAGCAAAAGAATTACCATACAAATGACTGCCCCCTGCGGACCTCGTGATGTCAGTGCGGACACTAAATTAGGACTGCACAGGGAAATAAAATGTGATTTTCACCCGTCCGCCTTCCTGTAAGCAAGTGTGACAGTCTGGTTGTCACGCTCCCCGCAGACTCAGCATCCAGCCTTATCTGAGACGCCGCAGGTCCGCTGATACAGACGGCTACATTACATGGCAGCTGGGATATTCTAACAGGTGACATGTAGCAGAATTAGCAGTGGTGTTAATGGTACCAGCAGTGATTGCTGGAGTGTTGGTGCAGATGTAGCAAAGTTTAACTTAATGTGTTGTATAAATACAGAACACAAGTTTTTGTTGCTTTTTTAGTGGGTTTTGTTGTGATAAGATAACTTTGCAGCAAGTTATCAGCGTTGGCTTAAAGGGGTTGTCCCGCGAAAGCAAGTGGGTCTATACACTTCTGTATGGCCATATTAATGCACTTTGTAATGTACATTGTGCATTAATTATGAGCCATACAGAAGTTATTCACTTACCTGTTCCGTTGCTGGCGTCCTCGTCTCCATGGTGCCGTCTAATTTTCAGCGTCTAATCGCCGGATTAGACGCGCTTGCGCAGTCCGGTCTTCTTCTTTTCTCAATGGGGCCGCTCGTGCCGGAGAGCGGCTCCGTGTAGCTCCGCCCCGTCACGTGCCGATTCCAGCCAATCAGGAGGCTGGAATCGGCAATGGACCGCACAGAAGCCCTCTGGTCCACCGAGGGAGAAGATCCCGGCGGCCATCTTCACCAGGTAAGTAAGAAGTCACCGGAGCGCGGGGATTCAGGTAAGCGCTGTGCGTTTTTTTTTTAAAGTCCCTGCATCGGGTTTGTTCTGCGCCGAACGGGGGGGCTGTTGAAAAAAAAAAAAAAAAACGTTTCGGCGCGGGACAACCCCTTTAAACTTCACTACATTTGTAGTTGTAGTATTTACAGAGTCAAGTCACATAATTGTAACCGCTGTGTGCCGTATGGACAGCAAGTAGACGGGCCCAGAGTGACTCAGTATGGCGCCGGTAGGTGGTCGTGGGTATCTAGAGCCATGCTGACTGGAGTGCATCCCACGGTTGCTGGAGGGTGCGTGGGGGGGATCCATAGAGTGATTATGATGATGGTCCCACAGATGTGCATTAAGGTGCTCCCACAAATGCACATTTGGTTGCAGTCTGGGGAATTAGGGGGCCAGGGAAGTACTTGGAAGTCTTGGTCGTGCTCTTCCAACCACTGTTGGACATTTCTAGCCATATGAGATGTTGCATTGTCTTTGTGGACGATCTCCTCCACCCCAGGTAAGACAGACAGCATGTATGGGTGTATATGATCTGCAAGGATATATTCATAACCTGATCAGCCCAGAGTGCCTTCCGCATGGATGAGCGGCCCAGGGAATGCCCAGACCGTAATGCTGCCACCAGGTTGTGTTCTTCCAGCAATGGTTGCAGGCTGTTTGTTCTCTGATGTTTCTTGCCTGACACGCCAACATCCATCTATTCAATACAGTAGAAAGTGTGACTCATCAGAGAAGGCAACCCTTTGCCAATCAGCGGTGGTCCAATTCTGCTACTGCCGTGCAAACTGAAGCCTTTTCTTCCGATGCACCTTTGTTAGCACAGGTACAGTGACATCCGTCTACTTCGGAGCCCCGTATGCAGTAGGGTTCACCGGACTGTTGTTTTAGACACGTCTGGCAGCCCCCTGGCTCATTTTCATGGTGAGCTGCTCCCTGTAGTGTATCGGTCATTTCTCGTACACCTTTATAGCCGTCGTTCTCCTTCCACACTAATGGCTCATGGTGCTCCGCAGTTTCCATATCCATTATTCCTATTGGTGCGAACCGTCCACTTTCACCGCAGCAGCACACGAAAAGTTAACAAACTGCGCTGTTTGAGAAATACCGCCACCCTCGGCCCGGAAGCCAATAATCATCCCTGTTTACAACTCTGATAAATCACCTCTTACCCGTCACTACAGCGAGTGATATATGAGCAGACAACCGATCACATATCTTATATCCCCACCAAGCCCACCACACGCCACTTCCTTCATGCACTACCAATGGCGAAAGTAGGAGGTGGTCCTAATAATGTGATGCGACTGAGTATATTAGTAGTAGTGATAGTCTTGTTGCTAGCATTAGTACGGTATGGTCACACATAGTGTAAATGTTATGTTCTTTTAGCAGCCAAACCGCCTGCAGGAGCTCGCAGCATTTTATAGTACAAGCAAAGTAGATGAGATTGCAAGAAATCTGATCCATGTAGAACAGAGAACAACCTGCGGTAGAATTTGACCTACGATGCAGATTTGAAATCCACAGAATGTCAATGCAAGCTGGCGGTCGTCACTGCAGGTTTCACTGCTTCACATTACGGGGTGAAATCTGCATCAAAATCTGCAGCACTTGGTATGAATATGGGGACGATTGTCTGCTGCAGGGTCATTCCTCGGTAATTTGTTGTCAGGGGTCTGTCATGCAGAACCATCTGGGAGAACAGTTTAGTTATTCCTATCTCTGAATATATACATAGCAGACCAACAGAAGAATTCATGGCTGCTACAGATCACACGTATTAATGAGGATGATGAGGCTTGATGTGAGATTACTGTGGGATGACCCTGCAGAGAAGCTACAACATGTATACACCCACTAATAGTTACACTGTGCAAGCCTAGGCTGTATTCACACAAGCAAGTGTGATATTGGCCGGAGAAAACTGGATGGGGATTTTACATGCAATTACAAGAAAAACGCATCACATCACTGCACATGCGATTTTTACATACTGTACAGGGATTGGCCGGCAGAGGACTGGAGCAAAGTTATTTTCTCTGATGACGCCCCCTTCACACTGCTTGGGAAATCTGGAAGAATGATTTCCAGAGAAGACAAGGTGAGTGCTACCCTGAGTCTTGTGTCATGCCAACAGTAAAGCATCCTGAAACCATTCATGTGAGGGGTCACTTGTCATCCAGTGGAGTGGGCTCACTCACAGCCTACGAACATGGCCATGAATGAAGAATGGGGTCTAAACATCCTCCCACCATCCAGGAGCAACTTCTCCCAACCATCTAGGAGCAACTTCTGCTAGCCATCAAGGAGCAACTTCTGCCAACCATCCAGGAGCAACTTCTGCCCACCATCCAGGAGCAACTTCTGCCAACCATCCAGGACCAACTTCTCCCAACCATCCAGAAGCAACTTCTCCCAACCATCCAGGACCAACTTCTCCCAACAACCCAAGAGCAACTTCTCCCAACCATCCCGGACCAACTTTTCCCAACCATCCAAGAGCAACTTCTCCCAACCATCTAGGAGCAACTTTTGCCAACCGTTAAGGAGCAACTTCTCCCAACCATCTAAGAACAATCTGGTGATGAACAATGAATTTTCCACCATGATGGAGCTCCATGTGACAAGCCAAATGTGATATCTAAGTGGCTCAGTGAGCAAAACATTGTCATTTTGGGTTCATAGCCAGGAAACTCCCCAGACCTCAACCCCATTGAGAACTTGTGGTCAAATCTCAAAAAAGCGAGTGGACAAACGAAAACACAGAAATTGTGATTAACTTCAAGCACTGATTAGGTAGAATGGGTCATGAATCGTCATCAGTCAGAATTTGTGTGTTTTCACGTGCACAAAATTTCCCACGCAAACAGGACAATAGAATCCATTTCAAAGGGTTCATTGAGCATTTTTGTGCATAATTTTCGCACGCGTGAAAACATACGCGACATGCTCTATTTTTGTGCGCATTTGCGCACCCAAGGTACCATAGGAGTCTATGAGGGTGCACAAATGCGTGCCCTATCACCACAAAATCACACATCGAATTGCACAATTTTGTGGTGTTAATTGATGACACCGGAGGCTAATTAGGCTGCTCAGCCGATTCAATCATGGTGCGGTTGTGTACCAATGTGAACGGGCCCGGCAGCGCGGATACGTACGCGGGAACATGTGATATTGTTCCATACAGAGCACAATCACAACACACTCTCATGAGCGTATATACGCATACGCTCATGTGCAGAAGCCCGAAGGACTCTTTCACACGAGTATATTTGCATCTGCAATGTGCAGAGAATACAATCCATTGTTTTGAATGGGTTCATTCCCATTTTCACATGCTCTATTTTAGTAACCCCACAGGAGTATATGTGGGGTGTGCAAGCGCGCACCGAGGTCCTGCATGATTGCGCAATTTCGCATGAGAAAGAACCCAACGAGGACTAATCAGGCTGCATAGCCTTTTAATCTCAGGGTGTGGCTGTGTTCCATACCCATTTCAACAGCCCAGTCAGCTAGAAAAGTACAGTAAAATGCAGATATGTGCGCGATAGTGCAATGCCCACAGCACAAAAAAGTTGCGCTATCGCCTGTGTTTGGTGCATATACTCGATGGAAGCCTCCCCTTAAAGGCCTAAAAACACTAGAGCAGTAAACTTTGTGAAAACCAAAACTTGTGTCAGTCTCAAAACCTTTGGCCACATCGGTACAGCTTACATAAGGCCTTATTCACACAACCAAATATATGCAACTTTTGTAGCTGCATCCAAAAATCGCGACCATCTGAAGCTTAGAATTTCAATGTATTCATTCAGATGGACGATTTTTGGGCACGTAAAAAATTAGCGTTGGAAAAAATAGGACATCGGCAACCGATTTTATATGCAGCGTCAGCAGATGAGTATCTTTGGCTTACATATGCGGGAAGCTTCCATAGACTCCTATGGGAGCTGAAAAAAAAGGAGGAAAAGGGAGTTTAACTGCGGCCAACATTGGGAAAGATTACAGCTGGCTCTATTTAAGCAATAATAGTCATTCCGAGGATTTCTGCCAACCAAGGGATTTCTTCTTTCATGCAATTTTTCACCGCGTATGACCAAGCGTAAAAACGCATGTGGTTGTGTTAGAGTGGCCTGAGGCCTTATTCACATGAGCGTTTTTATGCGACTAGTTTAGCCGCAAGATAAAATCTGAAGTATTGGTTTCCAATGCATTCATTCAGATGAGCGAGTTTTAGCTGCTTAGAAATGTTGCTCTATCTTTTGCTGAGATACACGGTTATTAAAAAAAAACCAAAAAACGCGTTTATGGTGCTATCTTTTGACGCAGAAGTTTTTTAGTCGCATCAAAGAATCGATCATCTGAAAGAACCTATAGGAAACCATAGGCTCTTTTAGATGCGACTTTTTGACGCGCCTACTCTGCGTCACAACGACGTTCGTGTAAAAGAGCCCTAAGGGCGCCCACCCACTGGCGATTTTTTTTTCTTTGCGTTTTGCGTTTTTTCTCAAGAGCAATTAGAATTGAATGTACTCCTGTCCACTGGCGTTTTTTTTTTTTGCGTTGCGTTTGCGTTTTTTAACATAGGAACTGTCAGTTGCATATGTGTCCTTATTTTTCTCCTAATGCACCCATGAAAGTCAATGGAAATTAATGGAAAAGCCGCGAAAACGCCACGAAAACGCGGGAAAAACGCCGCGAAACGCTGCGTTTTTCATGCACGAAAATCGCAAACGCCAGTGGGTGGGCGCCCTAATACTGAGCAGCAGGAATACAAAGTACCTGCGATAGAGAAAGAGAAATATCTCCAATCAATCTAATTAATCACACTGGCTTCTCGGGATACAATCAAGATGAAGATTTGCGGTAACTACATGAGCAGGTTGGGATCAGATGTTGTAGCTTAAAAAGAAAGGAAAACAGTAACAAAAAAAAGATAAAAATAAAACAGAAAGTAAGAACTTTGATCTGCAACAAAGTAGCAATAACTCAAGCCTACTGCTGACCTCTAGCGGCGGCTGCGCAGAATGCAACAGCCATTCAGATAACTGTGAGAGTAGCAGCTATCACAGGAAGAGAGGGGAGGAGACCTGGCTGCCCAAGTGAATGAATTACAGTCCGGGAGGCTTCCTTATCCATGCAATGTGAGTTTTTGCAAAGCTCCTCTGAGCTGCTGAGACCTTGTAGTGCTGCTGCCATGGAGAGTGGAATCAGCAAGATGCTACTGGAAGCTCCAGGTCATTGCAGAGTTCTTGCACCCACTTTGGGTTTGAAGCATCATTTAGGCTCACACTGGGGAGGAGCTGCTGCAATCCCCACTGCTGCTGCTGAGGATTCAGACAAGTAGCAGCTTCAGACACCATGTCATGCAAAGGAGGTGCATCACAAAGTTTCTCATGAGTTCCCGTGCCTCCTGAAGCTAAGGCAGAAGCTCTGCTGGGCTATGTGGTACCAAGGAGTACTTGCAAAGATGGGACCTTGTGAAGATGTCTTGAAGAAGACACCATGTCTAAACCTTCTTCTGCAAGGAATTTGAGACCTGGCTACATGGAGATGAGAACATGACTTTGTTCATCAATGAAAGCTTGTGGAACAGTTCAGACGAGCAGGACCACCTGCTTGGTGGCAATGGGACTACTAATGGGACCTCTCTGGTGGACGGTTTGGGCCTGCAGGCATTAAGTGTTGGCGTTGTCTTGGCTGTTTTTATCTTGTTTGCCATTGTGGGCAACATCATGGTCATCTTGTCAGTGGCATGCAACAGGCAGCTACAGACTGTGACCAACTACTTCATCATCAACCTGGCCATAGCTGACCTTCTGCTCAGTACCACAGTGCTGCCCTTTTCTGCCACACTGGAGGTTCTTGGGGTTTGGGTGTTTGGAAGGATCTTCTGTGACATCTGGGCAGCTGTGGATGTGCTCTGCTGCACTGCCTCTATTATGAGTCTCTGTATCATATCCATTGACAGGTATGTAGGGGTCAAGCACTCTCTGAAATACCCAACGATCATGACTGAAAAGAAGGCTGTGGTCATCCTCATCCTTCTATGGGTTTCTTCCATGGTCATCTCCATTGGACCTCTCCTGGGGTGGAAGGAGCCTCCACCAGACAATGACAGTCAGTGTGACATCACTCAGGACCCCGGCTATGCCCTCTTCTCCTCTCTTTGCTCTTTCTACCTACCTTTGTTGGTCATTCTCATTATGTATTTCAAAGTTTACATTGTTGCCAGAAGGACCACCAAGAGCTTAGAGGCTGGGGTCAAGAGGGAGAGGAATAAGTCCATGGAAGTTGTCCTCAGGATCCACTGCAGAAGTAGTGTCATGGGGGAGTCCACATCCAGCTCCAGGTCCAAGGGACCTTTCCGGAGTTCCCTTTCTGTCAGGCTTATTAAGTTCTCCAGAGAGAAGAAAGCGGCCAAGACCCTTGCCATAGTGGTGGGGGTATTTATTCTGTGCTGGCTGCCCTTCTTCATTGTGCTGCCTCTAGGTAAGTAGCCCCTGGGATCATTAATAACCTACTATATGTTTGGTGATGCTTGCTGTAGTGTATATGTCATTGTGATTGTGCTGTATGTGTATACTGTACTGCAGAAGTTGCTTTTGTGTTTGGTATAGTACAATTGTGGTGTCAGTTGTGCATACAGTATATACAAGAATTCATACACTCATATATGCATACTTACTAATCCACACATGCAAGAACTCAGGTATACCTTTAAGAATTTATACATTCAGTACACAGTTATATACATGCTTATATGAATTCATACATTCACACATAAAGAGTCATACATTCATTTATGCATGCATACTAATTCATACATATAGGAATACATACATACAACTCATGCATGCATGTAAGAATTTATATGTACAGTATGCAGATATATACATATAGGCATTCATACAGACACACATATAAGAACTCATACATTCATATATACATGCTACATAATTCACACACATATACAATAACTTTTGCATGCAAATAAGAATTTATACATACAGTACACAGATGCACACACACATAGAAGACCTCATATAAGAATGTATATGTACAGTACACAGATATATACATACTTGGAGGGAGTCATACATACATATAAGAACTCATACATTCATATATGCATTTAATGCATACATACAAGAACACATACATACATACATATACATACAAGAAGTCATGTATGCATCTATAAATTTATAGATACACAGATGCATACATGTATATAGGAATTCATACATACACACACGAATTCATACATTCATATATACAAACATACTAATGCATACATAGAATATATACATATACGCACAGAAGAGCCCATGTACATACTTTAGAAGCAGTACATACACAGATATATACATAACAGAATTCATACATACATACCCACATGTAAGAAATCATATATATATATATATATATATATACATACTTATAGACTGTCATGCATACCTGCCTTACAATAACTTTTGCATACATTAATTCTTCTATGCATATATATTTAATTTGGACTCAGGCAACATCCGCACTGGTCTCTGTTGAAGACCCCCTACACATGTTTATAGTTTTACTTCAGAACAACAGGTTGTTGTGTTGGACTTGGTGGTTGTTGTTGTATTTGATTTCCATACACTCATCCAGGCTCTCATCTTGTGTATCATTTACTATAATGTATACAGCTTGTGCCGGTCTTATACTGTATGCTGTATATACACACTGTACCTTGCTGTTTTGGTTTTACCTACACAGTTGCAATAGCCTTGCAGAATATTTTGTTGCCTTGTTTAATAATACTAGATGATGTTTACTGACAATCCTGTGTAAAATCACAGGGTGAACTCTGCAAAATGGCAAACTCAGCTCTGCTATATATGCACATGTTAGTGTGCTGCTTTTACTGTAGTACATGCATGTTGGTTTGGTATACATGTACATATAGGTTATTAAATGATACACAAATGTAGCATCCAGGATCTGATTTTGTCAATTATAGCAGAGCTGCATTTGTCAAATATAGGAAGATGAGTTTGGCTCACTGTCAGATGTAGCAGAGCTGACTTGGTCAGATACAGTAGAGCAGGATGTGTTGGAGGTAGCAGTGCTCAGCTGACCTATCCTTTGCGGTGTTGTCTTGGTGCTGTGAGCTCCAGCATCTTCTCCTCTATCTCAGCAGTGGGGACTGCACTGTCCTGTGTCACTGACACTTCAGCTGCTGGAGATAACAGGAGGAGACATGGGCTGATGAGCTGTAATTTGCATTACACAATTTAATGTGCTCAGTACCCAAAGTGGAAGAGCAGAGACTTAGATGCACAGATGTAGCGCAGCTAAATTTGTCATTTGGCACTGAGCATCCTGATGAGCTGCAAGTGATTTAAACATGATGCAGTGGCAAAGAGTATAAATTACAAAGTCAGCTCTGCTATACCAATATCCTGGGCACAAAGAACAGTATAAGTTCACAAAGCACCTTCAGAAGATCAGATCCTGCAAGTCAGAACCCCACTGAAGTCATTAACCAAATGCATTAAGGACTTTCACACCTTTAGTAATCATAATATATTTTAACAAGTTGCACCAACAAATGAGCCGCAAACTGCAGTGTGAGCGCTGCGGAATAAGCCGGGGGTATACAAATAATGGTTATTAGTAGTAGTTATCTCTGATGCATCTATGTAGATAGAATTATGTAACATCCTAGAGTTTGCTATACAGTACAGCTCATGTGTAACCCTAATAGACAAGTATGAGAAATGAGATAGATAGATAGATAGATAGGAGATAGATAGATAGATAATGAGATAGATAGATAGATAGATAGATAGATAGGAGATAGATAGATAGGAGATAGATAGGAGATAGATAGATAGATAGATATGGGATAGATAGATAGATAGATAGATAGATATGGGATAGATAGATGGGAGATAGATAGATAGATAGATAGATATGGGATAGATAGATAGATAGATAGATAGATAGACATGAGGTAGATAGATAGATAGATAGATAATGAGAGAAAGATAGATAGAAGATAGATAGATATGAGATAGAAAGATAGATAGATAGATATGGGATAGATAGATAGATAGATAGATAGATAGATAGATAATGAGAGAGAGAGAGATAGATAGATAGATAGATAGAAGATAGATATGAGATAGATAGATAGATAATGAGAGAGATAGATAGATAGATAGGAGATAGATAGATAGATAGATAGATATGAGATAGATAGATAGATATGAGATAGATAGATAGATAGATAGATAATGAGAGAGAGAGATAGATAGATAGATATGGGATAGATAGAGGATATATAGATAGATAGATAGATAGACATGAGGTAGATAGATAGATAGATAGATAGATAGATAGATAGATAATGAGAGATAGATAGATAGATAGATAGATAGAAGATAGATAGATAGATAGATAGATAGATATGAGATAGATAGATAAATAGATAGATATGGGATAGATAGATAGATGATAGATAGATATGGGATAGATAGATAAATAGACAGACATGAGGTAGATAGATAGATAGATAGATAGATAGATAGATAGATAGATAGATAGATAGATAGATAGATATGAGATAGATAGATATGAGATAGATAGATAGATAGATAGATAGGAGATAGATAGATAGGAGATAGATAGATAGATAGATAGATATTAGATAGATAGATAGATAGATAGATATGAGATAGATAGATAGGAGATAGATAGATAGATAGATATTAGATAGATAGATAGATAGATATTAGATAGATAGATAGATAGACTGTATGCAATAACCCTGATAGATAGATAGACAGATAGATAGATAGACAGATAGATAGATAGATAGATATGAGATAGATAGACATGAGATAGATAGATAGATAGGAGATAGATAGATAGATAGATAGATAGATAGATAGATAGATAGGAGATAGATAGATAGATAGATAGATAGATAGATAGATATGAGATAGGAGATAGATAGATATGAGATAGGAGATAGATAGATAGATAGATAGACAGATAGATAGATAGATAGATAGATAGATAGATAGATAGATAGATAGATAGATAGATAGGAGATAGGAGATAGATAGATAGATAGGAGATAGATAGATAGATAGATAGATAGATAGATAGATAGATAGATAGATAGATAGATAGATAGATATGAGATAGATAGATAGACATATAGCATAGTTGATTTCGTTATTTGACTTTCTGTTGTTTTTTTTTGTTGCAGTTTTCCAAACAGCAGGTAAACTAACTGCATTATCTTAGCATGTAGCAAATTAAACACTTCTACATGTTCTCAGCAGATTTGCCGCTTTTAGCTGGAGCGCTTATCATACTGAACATTATATAGGGCTAATTACTGGAAAACTACAAGTTCCATAAATGTTTGCCAACTGTCTTTTCTCTTATTGCCCTGCTTTTGTGTCAGTCTTTACTGTAGACCCGGCATTCTATTCATAAACCAATATCTCAGGATAAAGAAGGCTTATTAAATTCTGTCCTATGAAGACTTTACTGAGTGTTGCAACGTATGGGACTTTGGATCTTTTAGTCTTAAAATACCCTTGATGTGAAGAGCTTAGCTTGCCTTTGATTATGTAAATATCAAGTCATTTCACTGTAATAATAAAAGTATGTTACAGATTGTGGAGTAGTGCAGGGCTTATGTTCCCCTCCAATTACTGACACTTTACAAGGCAGCCTTTATGTAATGTCTATATCTTCATTGATTGGCATAGACATAATAAGAATGCTTGGCACATGGAAAGGTTGTCTGCTCCTGCCTGGCAACTAAGTGTGGAGCGGAACAACGTATAGACTGTTAATGTTAATCCCCATGGAGCTGGCACAGGTCGGAGTACTTATTTTATTAGTCAGCAGCATCGCCTGCACTGTGAAGTGGGTACAGGGCCAAAGTTTGGATGGATGGATAGATAGATATGAGATAGATAGATAGATAGATAGATAGATAGATAGATAGATAGATAGATAGATAGATAGATAGATAGATAGATAGTCCAACCATTCTAGATGTACCAAACCAGTAACCAAACTTCAACCGCGATGGCACATGGAGCTGTGGATTTGTCTCATATAACTTCTCTTATTCTCGGTCCCCTATCAGTGAGTAAGACATGACACAGGATATTAGTAAGAGAATGACTGGTAATAGGACGCTACAATAAGTTGTTCTTGTGCCAAGTACAACCCTAGAATGGCAAGCGTGAAGAGTTTATATGAGACAGGTACGGAAAAGATACCGCACCTGTGCCCTGGGGTAAGAGGCGGCTCTTTCTTCAGTTTATGAATTTACATGAGCATTCCTGTCTGGTGTGATACAATCATTACTGCATCTCTACACAGCAATAGTACTATTTGCATTTTTTGGTTATAGTGAATGTACGGCTTTCATAGACCTGACATTTCATCTGTGCAAATAATGTCAAAAGAGATGATGCTTACTACTGCTTTCACAGAAAGAGCCACTGTCTTCAGAATACAATACTGCCCCCTATGTACAAGAATATAATTAATATAATACTGCCTCCTATGCACAGGAATATAACTACTATAATACTGCCTCCTATGTACAAGAATATAACTCCTATAATACTGCCCCTATGTACAAGAATATAACTACTATAATACTGCCTCCTATGTACAAGAATATAACTACTATAATACTGCCCCTATGTACAAGAATATAACTACTATAATACTGCCCCCTATGTACAAGAATATAACTACTATAATACTGCCCCCTATGTACACGAATATAACTACTATAATACTGCCCCCTATATACAAAAATATAACTACTATAATACTGCCGCTATGTACAAGAATATAACTACAATAATGATGCCCCCTATGTACAAGAATATAACTACTATAATACTGCCTCCTATGTACAAGAATATAACTACTATAATACTGCCCCCTATTTAAAAGAATATAACTACTATAATACTGCCCCTATGTACAAGAATATAACTACTATAATACTGCCCCCGATATACAAGAATATAACTACTATAATACTGCCCCCTATGTACAAGAATATATCAACTATAATACTGCCCCCTATGTACAAGATAATAGCTACTATAATACTGCCCCCTATGTACAAGAATATAACTACTATAATACTGCTCCTATGTACAAGAATATAACTACTATAACACTGCCCCCAATGTACAAGAATACAACTACTATAATACTGCCCCCTATGTAAAAAAATATAACTACTATAATACAGCCCCCTATGTACAAGAACATAACTACTATAATACTGCCCCCTATGTACAAGAATAAAGCTACTATAATACTGCCCCTATGTACAAGAATGTAACTACTATAATACTGCCTCCTATGCACAAGATAATAGCTACTATAATACTGCCCCTATGTACAATAGCATAACCACTATAATACTACCCCTATGCACAAGAATATAACTACTATAATACTGCCCCCTATGTACAAGAATATAACGACTATAATACTGCCCCTATGTAAAAAGAATATAACTACTATAATACTGCCCCCTATGTACAAGAATATAACTACTATAATACTGCTCCCTATATACAAGAATATAACTACTATAATACTGCTCCCTATATACAAGAATATAACTACTATAATACTGCTCCCTACATACAAGAATCTAACTACTATAATACTGCCCCCTATGTACAAGAATATAACTACTATAATACTGCCCCCTATTACAAGAATATAACTACTATAATACTGCCTCCTACGTACAAAATAATAGCTACTATAATATTGCCCCTATGTACAATAGCATAACTACTATAATACTGCCCCTATGCACAAGAATATAACTACTATAATACTGCCCTCTATGCACAAGAATATAACTACTGTAATACTGCCCCTATGTACAAGAATATAACTACTATAATACTGCCCCTATGTACAAGAATATAACTACTGTAATACTGCCCCCTATGTACAAGAATATAACTACTGTAATACTGCCCCTATGTACAAGAATATAACTACTATAATACTGCCCTTATGCACAAGAATATAAATACTATAATACTGCCCCCTATGTACAAGAATATAACTACTGTAATACTGCCCCTATGTACAAAAATATAACTACTATAATACTACCCCCTATTACAAGAATATAACTACTATAATACTGCTCCTATGTACAAGAATATAACTACTATAATACTGTCCCCTATATACAAGAATATAGCTAATATAATACTGCCCCCTATGTACAAGAATATACCTACTATAATACTACCCCCTATGTACAAGAATAGAACTACTATAATACTTCTCCTATGTACAAGAATATAACTACTATAATACTGCTCCCTATGTACAAGAATATAACTACTATAATACAGCTCCCTATGTACAAGAATATAACTACTATAATATTACCCCCTATGTACTAGAATATAACTACTGTAATACTGCCCCTATGTACAAGAATATAACTACTATAATACTGCCCCTATGTACAAGAATATAACTGCTATAATACTGCTCCCTATGTACAAGAATATAACTACTATAATACAGCTCCCTATGTACAAGAATATAACTACTATAATATTACCCCCTATGTACAAGAATATAACTACTATAATACTGCCCCTATGTACAAGAATATACCTACTATAAAACTGCCCCCTATGTACAAGAATATAACTACTATAATACTTCTCCTACGTACAAGAATATAACTACTGTAATAGTGCTCCCTATGTACAAGAATATAGCCACTATAATACTGCCCCCTATGTACAAGAATATAACTACTATAATACTGCCTCCTATGTACAATAATATAACTACTATAATACTGCCTCCTATGTACAAGAATATAACTACTATAATGCTGCCCCCTATGTACAAGAATATAACTACTATAATACTGCTCCTATGTACAAGAATATAACTACTATAATACTGCCTCCTATGTACAAGAATATAACTACTATAATGCTGCCCCCTATGTACAAGAATATAACTACTATAATACTGCTCCTATGTACAAGAATATAACTACTATAATACTGCTCCTATATACAAGAATATAACTGCTATAATACTGCCTCATATGTACAAGAATATAACTACTATAATACTGCCCCCTATGTACAAGAGTTTAACTACTATAATACTGCCCTCTATGTGCAAGAATATAACTACTATAATACGGCCCCTATGTACAAGAATATAACTACTATAATACTGCCCCCTATGTACAAGAATATAACTACTATAATACTGCCCCCTATGTACAAGAATATAACTACTATAATACTGCCCCCTATGTACAAGAATATAACTACTATAATACTGCTCCCTATGTACAATAATATAACTACTATAATACAGCCCCTTATGTACAAGAATATAACTACTACAATACTGCCCCCTATGTACAAGACTTTAACTACTATAATACTGCCCTCCTGTGTACAAGAATATAACTACTAGAGATGAGCGAACACCAAAATGTTCAGGTGCTCGTTATTCGGAACGAACTTCCCGCGATGCTCGAGGGTTCGTTTCGAATAACGAACCCCATTGAAGTCAATGGGCGACCAGAACATTTTTGTATTTCGCCGATGCTCGCTAAGGTTTTCATGTGTGAAAATCTGGGCAATTCAAGAAAGTGATGGGAATGACACAGAAACGGATAGGGCAGGCGAGGGGCTACATGTTGGGCTGCATCTCAAGTTCACAGGTCCCACTATTAAGCCACAATACCGGCAAGAGTGGGCCCCCCCCCTCCCAACAACTTTTACTTCTGAAAAGCCCTCATTAGCAATGCATACCTTTGCTAAGCACCACACTACCTCCAACAAAGCACAATCACTGCCTGCATGACACTCCACTGACACTTCTCCTGGGTTACATGCTGCCCAACCGCGACCCCTCCCCCCCCACAGCGCACACCAAAGTGTCCCTGGGCAGCCTTCAGCTGCCCTCATGCCACACCACGCTCATGTCTATTTAGAATTGCGTCTGCCATGACGAGGGACCGCAGGCACACACTGCAGAGGTTGGCACGGCTAGGCAGCGACCCTCTTTAAAAGTGGCGGAGCGATAGCCCACAATGCTGTACAGAAGCAATGAGAAATAGAATCCTGTGCCACCGCCATCAGGAGCTGCACACGTGGGCATAGCAATGGGGAACCTATGTGCCACACACTATTCATTCTGTCAAGGTGTCTGCATGCCCCAGTCAGACCGGGCTTTTTAATTCATAGACACAGGCAGGTACAACTCCCTATTGTGAAGTCCCTGTCGACCCACAGCATGGGTGGCTCCCTGGAACCCACCGGCGGTACACAGAAATATCCCATTGCATTGCCCAACACAGCTGAGGTAGTAATGTCATGCTTAATGCAGGTGGGCTTCGGCCCACACTGCATGCCCCAGTCTGACTGGGGTTCTTTACAAGTGTACAGATGTAGTAAAAACTCCGTGTGCACCTACAGCATGGGTGGGTGCCAGGAAGCCACCGGCGGTACATAGAAATATCCCATTGCATTGCCCAACACAGCTGAGGTAGTAATGTTGTGCTTAACCCTTTCCAATCCAATTTGTATATGGTTTTCCTAGGGGGCTTACTCTTTTTCTGCCATTATACAACGGCGCTATATGCTGGCTAAAGCCAGTACTGCATGAGCTGACACGTAGGATAGGCTCCGACAGCAGAGAGGCTGGCAATATACAGTAAGAGAACCCCGACGGACGTCTACCAACAACGGAGCTGTACAGCCTTAAACCCTAATGTCTTCACAGGTCACACAGTGGACTGGAAAGGGTTAATGCAGGTGGGTTTCAGCCCACACTGCATGCCCCAGTCAGACTGGGGTTCTTTACAAGTGGACACATGTAGGTTAAACTCCCTGTGGACCCACTGCCTGGGTGGGTGCCAGGAAGCCACCGGCGGTACATAGAAATATCCCATTGCATTGCCCAACACAGCTGAGGTAGTAATGTCGTGCGTAATACAGGTGGGCTTCGGCCCACACTGCATGCCCCAGTCAGACTGGGGTTCTTTAGAAGTGTACAGATGTATTAAAAACTCAGTGTGCACCTACAGCATGGGTGGCTCCCTGGAACCCACCGGCGGTACATAAAAATATCCCATTGCAGTGCCCAACACAGCTGAGGTAACGTCAGCTGTAATGCAGGTGGGCTAAAAATTAATTTGATTACACTGTAGGCGAGGGCCCACAAAAATTGCTGTATCAACAGTACTAATGTACATCCCAAAAATTGGCCATGGCCAGCCAAGAGGGCAGGTGAAACCCATTAATCGCTTTGGTTAATGTGGCTTAAGTGGTAACTAGGCCTGGAGGCAGCCCAGTGTAACGAAAAATTGGTTCAAGTTAAAGTTCCAATGCTTTTAAGCGCATTGAAACTTATAAAAATTGTTCTGAAAAATTATTTGAGTGAGCCTTGTGGCCCTAAGAAAAATTGCCCGTTCAGCGTGATTACGTGAGGTTTCAGGAGGAGCAGGAGGAGGAGGAGGAGGAATATTAGACACAGATTGATGAAGCAGAAATGTCCCCGTTTTGGATGGTGAGAGAGAACGTAGCTTCCATCCGCGGGTGCAGCCTACGTATTGCTTACGTATCGCTGCTGTCCGCTGGTGGAGAACAGAAGTCTGGGGAAATCCAGCCTTTGTTCATCTTGATGAGTGTTAGCCTGTCGGCACTGTCGGTTGACAAGCGGCTACGCTTATCTGTGATGATTCCCCCAGCCGCACTAAACACCCTCTCCGACAAGACGCTAGCCGCAGGACAAGCAAGCACCTCCAGGGCATACAGCGCGAGTTCAGGCCACGTGTCCAGCTTCGACACCCAGTAGTTGTAGGGGGCAGAGGCGTCACCAAGGATGGTCGTGCGATCCGCTACGTACTCCCTCACCATCCTTTTACAGTGCTCCCGCCGACTCAGCCGTGACTGGGGAGCGGTGACACAGTCTTGGTGGGGAGACATAAAGCTGGCCAGGCCCTTAAAGACTGTTGCACTGCCTGGGATGTACATGCTGCTCGATCTACGCACATCCCCTGCTACCTTGCCCTCGGTACTGCGCCTTCTGCCACTAGCGCTGTCGGCTGGGAATTTTACCATCAGCTTGTCCGCAAGGGTCCTGTGGTATAGCAACACTCTCGAACCCCTTTCCTCTTCGGGAATCAGAGTGGGCAGGTTCTCCTTATACCGTGGATCGAGCAGTGTGTACACCCAGTAATCCGTCGTGGCCAGAATGCGTGCAACGCGAGGGTCACGAGAAAGGCATCCTAACATGAAGTCAGCCATGTGTGCCAGGGTACCTGTACGCAACACATGGCTGTCTTCACTAGGAAGATCACTATCAGGATCCTCCCCCTCCTCCTCCTCCTCAGGCCATACACGCTGAAAGGATGACAGGCAATCAGCCGGTGTACCGTCAGCAGCGGCCCAAGCTGTCTCTTCCCCCTCCTCCTCATCCTCCTCATGCTCCTCCTCCTCCTCCTGTATGCGCTGAGAAATGGACAGGAGGGTGCCCTGACTATCCAGCGGCATACTGTCTTCCCCCGCCCCCGTTTCCGAGCGCAAAGCAGCTGCCTTTATGGTTTGCAGGGAATTTCTCAAGATGCATAGCAGAGGAATGGTGACGCTAATGATTGTAGCATCGCCGCTCACCACCTGGGTAGACTCCTCAAAATTACCAAGGACATGGCAGATGTCTGCCAACCAGGCCCACTCTTCTGAAAGGAATTGAGGAGGCTGACTCCCACTGCGCCGCCCATGTTGGAGTTGGTATTCGACTATAGCTCTACGTTGTTCATAGAGCCTGGCCAACATGTGGAGCGTAGAGTTCCACCGTGTGGGCACGTCGCACAGCAGTCGGTGCACTGGCAGCTTAAAGTGATGTTGCAGGGTGCGCAGGGTGGCAGCGTCCGTGTGGGACTTGCGGAAATGTGCGCAGAGCCGGCGCGCCTTTACGAGCAGGTCTGACAAGCGTGGGTAGCTTTTCAGAAAGCGCTGAACCACCAAATTAAAGACATGGGCCAGGCATGGCACGTGCGTGAGGCTGCCGAGCTGCAGAGCCGCCACCAGGTTACGGCCGTTGTCACACACGACCATGCCCGGTTGGAGGCTGAGCGGCGCAAGCCAGCGGTCGGTCTGCTGTGTCAGACCCTGCAGCAGTTCGTGGGCCGTGTGCCTCTTATCTCCTAAGCTGAGTAGTTTCAGCACGGCCTGCTGACGCTTGCCCACCGCTGTGCTGCCACACCGCGCGACACCGACTGCTGGCGACATGCTGCTGCTAACACATCTTGATTGCGAGACAGAGGAGGAGGAGGAGGAGGAGGGTGCTTTAGTGGAGGAAGCATACACCTCCGCAGATACCAGCACCGAGCTGGGGCCCGCAATTCTGGGGGTGGGTAGGACGTGAGCGGTCCCAGGCTCTGACTCTGTCCCAGCCTCCACTAAATTCACCCAATGTGCCGTCAGGGAGATGTAGTGGCCCTGCCCGCCTGTGCTTGTCCACGTGTCCGTAGTTAAGTGGACCGTGGCAGTAACCGCGTTGGTCAGGGCGCGCACAATGTTGCGGGAGACGTGGTCGTGCAGGGCTGGGACGGCACATCGGGAAAAGTAGTGGCGACTGGGAACTGAGTAGCGCGGGGCCGCCGCCTCCATGATACTTTTGAAGGACTCAGTTTCCACAACCCTATACGGCAGCATCTCAAGGCTGATGAATTTTGCTATGCGGACGGTTAACGTTTGAGCGTGCGGGTGCGTGGCGGCGTACTTGCGCTTGCGCTCGAACACTTGCGCAAGCGACGGCTGAACGGTGCGCTGAACTACACTGCTGGATGGGGCCGAGGACAGCGGAGATGAGGGTGTGGGTGCAGGCCATGAGGCGGTAGTGCCTGTGTCCTGAGAGGGGGGTTGCATCTCAGTGGCAGGTTGGGGCACAGGGGGAGAGGCAGCGGTGCAAACCGGAGGCGGTGAACGGCCTTCGTCCCACCTTGCGGGGTGCTTGGCCATCATATGTCTGCGCATGGTGGTGGTGGTGGTGAGGCTGTTGGTGTTGGCTCCCCGGCTGAGCTTTGCGCGACAAAGGTTGCACACCACTGTTCGTCGGTCGTCAGGCGTCTCTTTGAAAAACTGCCAGACCTTAGAGCACCTCGGCCTCCGCAGGGTGGCATGGCGCGAGGGGGCGCTTTGGGAAACACTTCGTGGATTATTCGGTCTGGCCCTGCCTCTACCCCTGGCCACTGCACTGCCTCTTGCAACCTGCCCTGCTGATGCCCTTGACTCCCCCTCTGAAGACCTGTCCTCCTGAGTAAGCGTTGCACACCAGGTGGGGTCAGTCACCTCATCGTCCTGCTGCTCTTCCTCCGAATCCTCTGTGCGCTGCTCCCTGGGACTTACTGCCCTTACTACTACCTCACTGCAAGACAACTGTGTCTGATCGTCATCGTCCTCCTCACCCACAGAAAGTTGTTGAGACAGTTGGCGGAAGTCCCCAGCCTCTTCCCCCGGACCCCGGGAACTTTCGAATGGTTGGGCATCAGTGACGATAAACTCCTCTGGTGGGAGAGGAACCGCTGCTGCCCAATCTAAGCAGGGGCCCGAGAACAGTTCCTGGGAGTGTTCCCGCTCCTGAGCAGGTGTTATTGTAGTGGAGTGAGGAGGCTGGGAGGAAGGAGGAGCAGCAGACAGAGGATTCGGATTGGCAGCAGTGGACGGCGCAGAACTGCGGGTAGACGATAGGTTGCTCGAAGCACTTTCTGCCATCCAGGACAGGACCTGCTCACACTGCTCATTTTCTAATAACCGTCTCCCGCGTGGACCCATTAATTGGGCGATGAATGTGGGGACGCCAGAAACGTGCCTCTCTCCTAATCGCGCAGCAGTCGGCTGCGACACACCGGGATCAGGAGCTCGGCCTGTGCCCACACCCTGACTTGGCCCTCCGCGTCCTCGGCCGCGTCCACGTCCTCTAGGCCTACCCCTACCCCTCAGCATGCTGTATTACCAGTGATTTGATTTCACAGGCAGGAAATAAATTGGCGCAAGACTGCAGGCCAAATATAATTTTTGCCCTTTTTGGAAAACGAAAGGCCCCACTGCCTCTAGTGAATGAATTATCTAAGTTTAATAACTGTGCTGTGTCCCTGCTTATGTGTCACAGAACGTGAGGGTAGCAGAGTTATTATAACTCTTGGAGAGCAGGTATTTTTTTCCCAATTAAGGAAAGCAAATGGCGAAGCCAGCAGTAAAGCGTAGCTGGGTGCGTATGATTTAGCAATGTTGTTCACGTAGCTCACACGTGTCCACCGCCCGTAAGGACGGACAGAGGCTGGACAAATAGATTTGTTTTCAGTTTTTTTCCACCAAAAGGCAGCACTGCGTATATTCTATGAATAATAACTGTGTTGTGGCCCTGCCTATACAATTCTTTCCCTGCAGTATCAATGGAGGGTGCAATGCTCTGCAGAGGCGATTTTGAGAAGCAAAAAAAAATGCAGCACAGCTAACAGCAGCCTGGACAGTACTGCACACGGATAAATATGGCCCTAGAAAGGACCGTTGAGGTTCTTGAAGGCTACACTCACTCCTAACACTCTCCCTGCCTATGCAGCACTTCTGTCCCTAATGCCAGGTGCAACGCTCTGCAGAGCCGATTTTGAGAAAAAAAAATTTGCCACTGCTAACAGCAGCCAACACACAGCTATCAGTGGCCCTAATAAGGACCTTTGGGGGGTCTTGAAGCCTACACTAACTACCAATTCTTTCCCTACAGCAGCTCCGGTACAAACAGCACTGTCCCTCATCTAACTCACACGGCATCTGAGGCGAACCGCGGGAGGGGCCGACTTTTATGTTCGGGTGACACCTGATCTCCCCAGCCACTCACAGCAGGGGGAAGGTATAGGGCTTGAACGTCACAGGGGAAGTTGTAATGCCTTCCCTGTCTTTCAATTGGCCAGAAAAGCGCGCTAACGTCTCAGGGAAGGAAGTGAAAGTAACCAGAACACCGCATGGTGTTCGTTACGAATAACGAACATCCCGAACACCCTAATATTCGCACGAATATCAAGCTCGGACGAACGCGTTCGCTCATCTCTAATAACTACTATAATACTGCCCCATATGTGCAAGAATATAACTACTATAATACTGCCTTCTATGTACAAGAATATAACTACTATAATACTGCCCCCTATGTACAAGAATATAACTACTATAATATTGCCTCCTATGTACAAGAATATAACTACTATAATACTGCCCCTCTGTACAAGAATATAACTACTATAATACTGCCCCCTATGTACAAGAATATAACTACTATAATACTGCCTCCTATGTACAAGAATATAACTACTATAATACTGCCCCCATATACAAGAATATAACTACTATAATACTGCCCCTATATACAAGATTATAACTACTATAATACTGCTCCTATGTACAAGAATATAACTACTATAATACTACCCCCTATGTACAAGAATATAACTACTATAATACTGACTCCTATGTACAAGAATATAACTACTATAATACTGCCCCCTATGTACAAGAATATAACTACTATAATACTGCCCCTATGTACAAGAATATAACTACTATAATACTGCCCCCTATGTACAAGAATATAACTACTATAATACTGCTCCTATGTACAAGAATATAACTACTATAATACTGCCCCCTATGTACAAGAATATAACTACTATAATACTGCCCCTATGTACAAGAATATATCTACTATAATACTGCCCCCTATGTACAAGAATATAACTACTATAATACTGCCTCCTATGTACAAGAATATAGCTACTATAATACTGCCTCCTTTGTACAAGAATATAACTACTATAATACTGCCTCCTATGTACAAGAATATAACTACTATAATACTTCCCCCTATATACAAGAATATAACTGCTATAATACTGCTCCTATGTACAAGAATATAACTACTATAATACTGCCTCCTATGTACAAGAATATAAGTATTATAATACTGCCCCCTATGTACAAGAATATAACTACTATAATACTGCCCCCTATGTACAAGAATATAACTACTACAATACTGCCCCTATGTACAAGAATATAACTACTATAATACTGCCCCTATGTACAAGAATATAACTACTACAATACTGCCCCTATGTACAAGAATATAACTACTATAATACTGCTCCTATGTACAAGAATATAACTACTATAATACTGCCCCCTATGTACAAGAATATAACTACTATAATACTACTTCCTATGTACAAGAATATAACTACTATAATACTGCCCCCTATGTACAAGAATATAACTACTATAATACTGCTCCCTATGTACAAGAATATAACTACTATAATACTACTTCCTATGTACAAGAATATAACTACTATAATACTGCTCCTATGTACAAGAATATAACTACTATAACACTGCTCCTATGTACAAGAATATAACTACTATAATACTGCCTCCTATGTACAAGAATATAACTACTATAATACTGCCCCCTATGTACAAGAATATAACTACTATAATACAGCTCCCTATGTACAAGAATATAACTACTATAATACTGCTCCTATGTACACGAATATAACTACTATAATACTGCCTCCTATGTACAAGAATATAACTACTATAATACTGCCCACTATGTACAAGAATATAACTACTATATTACTGCCCCCTATGTACAAGAATATAACTACTATAATACTGCCCACTATGTACAAGAATATAACTACTTTAATACTTCCCCCTATGTACAAGATTGGGCACAAGTGAATGTGATCTTTTTTTACTGTGTTTTTCTCGGGCCACACTGGTTCATGAGAATTGTTGGTCAGTTATGAAGCAGAGTGTTGGTGGTGTCATACTCAGGGCAGTCAGTGGGCTGCGCTCTTCAGTTTTGCTGCCATCCGCCTCTGTGCATAATTTTATATAAAAGAATTTGAGATCCTTAACCAGATGTGCCAGGATTAGAACAATATGTCTCCTTTCTTCCAAAACCAGCGCCATCTATCCTTCGCTTGTGTATGTCGTTGTGCACTCCATTATAGTCCATGATTTCCATCAGATCCTATTAGCATCTGTGATATGCCAGATCTGACACTTCCATGATCTTCAGCGTTCGGCTTCTATGACAGAGCGAAAGAATCGAAATTTAAAGTGCAGATTTGAACAGACTTTCATTAGAAGTAGACACAACTGCATCCAGTTTAGACAATGCTCTGTGAGCTAAGCAACCTGGGTTCCAGACTGATACATTGTAGCAAACCTCTACTACAAAGATTTGTGCAGCTCCTGCTAAGGTATACAGACTGCTTTCACATCTGCATCAGGGGTTCTGTTTTCCTGCTCCATTTGAGGGGCAGAAAGAGGCGAATCCCTTGGTCGAACAAGTCTGTCTTCTGACGGAACCGATCAGCGCTAAACGGACCTCATTGACTATATGGAGTCCATTTGGTTCCCACTGCAAAAAATTGCAGCATGCTCAATTTTTGTGCGGGCTTGAAGTCGGTGGAATCCGTCCGCAATTAACATTGCAAAAAGGTCGTTGGAAAAATCTGTACTGTGCATGTCTGCCGGCCTGCCGGCCTGACCATCAGCAGTATAGAAGGCCGCAAGGTTAGCGGGGTCACCGGCCGGACACAGGGTTGGATTCCGGTGTGGAGTCCCTCATCTTGAATCTGACCAGGTCGTGTGCAGCTGGCCTTACCGGTTGGAAAAGTCCTGCATCTTGTGCTGGTTTTGAGACAGAACCTCTGAATGGAGGGTGCAAAAGTGCCCTTAGCTCACTCAGACCCTTCTTCAGACAGCATACAGTTCTAAAATAGCCAATGAGGCCATTCACACCAGGATTGGATGAAGTCTATGATGGACCCTGGACTGTACAAGTCTAAAGTTTAAAAAATGATCTGATGCTAAATACATACGAGCCTCCTACATGCATACGATACCCGAGCCAAGCTTAGCACATAGATACAATACCTTAACCAAGCTTACTATCTATATGTGATACCACAGCACATCTTAGTACATTCATATGGCACCAGAACAAAGCATAGTACAAACACTCTTTGTCGAAACAATCCATCTCCTAGAAGAAGTTGTCATTTTGCTTTAAAACTTGGCATGCAGTTCCATCTCAGGCAGATATGCAAATTAGAGTTAGATGAACGATTTTGCCACCTAAGGTCCTAAAGTGGTTCCCCCCTTGGCCTATAAGAGGCTCTCGGAGGCTCCTTGTGTGTAGTGACCTCTTCTTCTGCTTGTGTGGAGCTTGTTGACCACTAGACGCCTCTACGACGCAGAGAAGAGAGTTCACCCCATTACCAGAGTCTGAGAGGGGTGCTCTATTGGGATTGGAGAAGCTGGATGGTCGTATCGATGAATTGTCCCCCACCGGGCCGTTCTGACCAGACTGTTAGGTTGCGTGATGGCATAGACAAGGCAGCCAGGCTCAGGAGAGCACCAGATAGGCTCGGATGCAAAAGTGGGACTTAGCGGTCACCCAACCACAACGAGGTCGGTTTACATAGACAGTCCATATTGTGATAGCAAAAGAAACATAATTCCTCGCAACAGCTCTAGTAGGGAAAGACGATCATGCAGCGGGAGGCTGATGTAAAGAGTTAGACTTGAGGAAAAGGCTGGGTATTAATCCCTTCTGCCAGACGGACCGAGCTGATGATAGGGGCTGACTCGTTTTAGAAAGGAGCGCAGACCTTTTGGTCTGTATCAGTGCAGGAACTATTGCTGTGGTCATCGTTGCCTTATCAACATACACGGGTAGTGGTGTGAGCAGACTTTGATGTCCATGCTCTGGCCACTCCAAGTCAGGCCCCAGGCTATGCTGGTACTCTTTGAAATGTCCTCGCGGCATGACAGTAAAGCAGGGGCTGCAGGGAAATGCAAGAAAAGCCTTCCCAGTCATTATGCTCAAATAAACTTTAATTCAAACCGAATGCGATAGGCCATAACGAGCCACAACAGTAAACAGAAATTCTCGGGATCCGAGTTGGTAGAGAAAGGTCCAAGTTCTTTATTAAGTCCTCATGTCTGGAATCAACGAAAGTCTGAGTTTCACTCTGCCTGGGGACCAAGTATATGTGAATAGGCTTATCGTTATGGAGCCACACTGGTGGCCGACTAGGGCTTGGTCATTGTAGCCGTTTAGTCATTCGCGACCCTCGGCGATGTTAAAGGCAAGCTCCCTCCATGTTTATCGGTTAGGGCTTGGTGCAACGGAAGAACTTGCAAAGACAGCAGGCTCTGGCATGTTCTGGAAGCCTACTCTTTCCCGTAGGGCGCTTAGTTTTCTAACTGTCTGTAGGGCGGAAACTGCTTTTTGACTTCCCTTGTCCTTTCGAAGATACTCTGTGTGCACCAGTGCACTCTGCCACTTCCGGATACCACAACTGCGGAGTCCGCCAGAACGAGCCATGCCCCGATTACTCCATGCCAACCTTAAATAAATAGTCACACCCATCTAAGTGAGCAACATAATAGTACACCCCTCTTAAGGACAGACCCCAGGATCTGTGATGACTGCAGAGTTTGCACTGGATACTTCAAATTGAGGTACTCAAAGCTCTTTGCACTCCTTTCTCCAGGCATGCAAGACGAGAGGAGAGGGCTCAAATCAACACCCGGCTCCCTCACCAAACTCATCTCTCTCCCTGTCTTTTCGGTAATGTATCACTCAGTCCCTGAGGCCATCCACCAACCAGGGAAAAGCTTATTACAAACAGAAAACAGTTGTAGTAACAGTCAGTGCCCACTAGAGGCCAGCAAAACATTTCAACACTTATTTTGGAGGGCAAAATAACAGTACTATAGGGGTAAATTACACTACCTCTCCTTCACAGTGTCTGACAACAAACTTGTTGACTGTTTCCAGTAACAACCAGCAGATCTGTGAATACAGCTCTGGGCTGTAATACTGCAGAGACTGTAAGGTTATCTACACAATTCAAGGCATTAACCCTTTCAGATCCGCTGTCTGACCTCTGAAGACATCATGATTTAAGGCTGTACAGCTCCGATGTTGGAAGACATCCGTCGGGGTTCTCTTACTGTATATTGCCAGCCTCTCTGCTTTCGGAGTCTATCCAATGTGCCACCTCATGCAGTACAGGCTTTAGCCAGCAGATAGCGCCGTTGTATGACAGCAGAAAAAGAGTAAGCCCCCTAGGAAAACCAGGATACGAATTGGATGGAAAAGGGTTAAAGGCATTGAATTCAATGGGTGATATGTTTCAAGGAATGCGAAAAAATTGAGCATGCCATGAGTGTTGTGCATATGACTCCATTCAAAAGAATGGGGTTCATATTCGCATCAGATTTGTGCGTCTCTCAATGTACAAATATTGCGCAATTTTCTCAGCTGTGTGAAACCGGTCTAGAACTCAGAATCGGTATGAGTACTTTTCTCCTCCTTTGTTTGTCAGCACACACTAGGCACCATTTCTGGGTGGTAAAGAATAGTGAGATATTTCCCTGATCATTGGCTGCTATGTTGGAAAAAATCAAGTGTTCACGGCATAAATGTATATTTTTCTTCTTATTGGGGCCATCAGGTGGCGCTGTGTTTTGCCTGCTATTACTATTACTGCAATGCTGAATATTTCTATCGACATCGGTCTATGATTTTCTCATGTGGCGGAGTCATCCCAGATGACAACCTTCAAAGACCAGCCATGAGTCATTCAGAAAACGGGCATCTGAGAAGTATAACGTACGGCCGTCTTTACCCAGTAAAATGGGATTAGAGTGGAGAACGAAGCTTTGCGTAGTAGAATCCCCCCGCCCCCGCCCCACTTCTAATGATCTAATTACCATCCCATGTCATGAACCTTCCAGCTGATTTATATGCTCCGCCAGCACCGTAGCTGGTGCTCATTTCTCATTATCTGATCCAATTTCCCGTCTTGTTAGCGTGTTACCAGGTAGTTCCTTGGGGTCACTTTGTTTATGTTCTGAATAGAGAATATGACTTTAGAAATAGAAAAAAAAACATTCTGTAATGAGCAATTCAGTTTATTACGCGAGATCTGAAACAATACATGTGGGCAAATTAAGTTCAATGCCAATACTCTTAACGGGAAGCTTCAGTCCCGAACAGATGTTCTCCTTAATTGGGCAACTACAGTAGTCATGATCTGGTTCCTGCAATGCCTATGGAAAGGATCAAATGGACAGATTACCTATAAGCATGGTCAGCTTTAGCTACATGTGACTCATGTGGTCGCAGAAGGCATTGGCCACCAGCTTGTAGGGGGGCACCCAGCAGATCTAGGCTGGGAGCGATTGCCGCCTTGTGTCCACCCAGTCAGATAATCTTCCTCCAGCATCTTGTGGTGCTCCTTGAATCATCTTCCGTCTTGTTCTGTCTCCTCGCTTCTGCTGTTCTGAGGCGTTGCTGTCAGCCCATTGGTGCTCCGGCAACACAATTGCTTAGTTCTGCTGCTGTATTTATGTTAATAGCTTGGCTCTGATATTATATCGATGCACCATAGTTGGTTCATTTGTATTTATGTTATGACTTGGTTCTGGTGCTGTATTTATTATCAGGTCAGCTGCCAACGTGTGGTAACTGTATTTCTGAAATAAGCGGCCAGAACTGTTAACACCACAGATCCCGGAAAGCAAACAGTTAATGGTAAAGAGAAAATAAAGTAAATAGGTACTATCCCTATTGGACTCTTAAATGTGAACGTCCCTACCTAAATGGTGAGTGTATCGTCCTGATAAGGACGCACTCATGCGGGAACCTGGGGTACTCTCTAGCCCTGATACCTGGAGATAAAGATACCACAATCCCAGTGAACACATTCCACATTTAATCAAAAACCCAGAACTTATCTTTAAGTTGCAAGAAGAAACTGACTATGCGTTGGGGTTGTTTTATGTTATTAGTTTGGTTCTGACATTATGTCTGTTTTCTATGGTTGGGTCATTCTGTATTTATGTTATGAGCTTGGTTCTGGTGCTGTATTTATGTTATGAGTTTGAATTTAGTGCCGTATTTACGTTATGAATTAGGTTCTGGGTTCGTATTTATGTTATTAGCTTGGTTCTGATATAATATCTATGTTATGAGGTTTGTTCTCTATTTATGTTATGAGCTTTGGTGATAGTTCTGCGCTAAATGTATTCACATAAGACATGAATTAAAAACTTACAGTTCTAAAAGGGACATTTTTAGAGGGTTTTTCCAATTTTAATGTGACTGTTAGGGGGTTAATACCATCGCTCATCTGCAGTACAGTACCATCGTTGTCGGCAAGGACATTCCCTGTTCACACTGGTAGATGAGCTGCAGACCATGATGTTTTTTCTACAGCCCAATTGACTCAAGCTGCCGACAAACGAGACTTTCCCTCATTTTTCAGCCAATTAGGTGCATATTTATATATCCGGATGTTCGGTAAGTGAACGTTCGGACAGATGTTTTTGCCTCATAATTGGGTAGCATAAAAGACCCTCAACCGTCACACCAGTCATACGGATTGAGAAAGGTGCCTTGTCTTGAACCGAAACGCGTTGCCTGATTAAAAGTTTCATCTTATCAAAATACTCTGATCAAAACTATGTACCTTGGAGCATAGTTTTACACCCTGTGGAGGACACTCTGAGGAGGGGGCATTTGTGCATCATACCCCCCCTCCTTCCAAGTAAGTGTTATATCAAACCATTACTTACATGTGAATCTGTCCTCAGTTCACTCCTATTTTGAGCGCGGATTTCTTTCTGACGTCCCATTTTCTGTTACACCCGGGGGAGCTCTGGCTCCAGACCCCCCGGCTTATATCTGCAGCTCTCCTTTGACTTAGAGGATCGGAGTACTGAGGAAAAGACTCATCGTGATTGCATCCGCATACCCCAGCAAGTGTGGACTTTATTTACCTGTGGCGCTCTCTACCCTTTTTTTGACTTCTCTTTATATATGAACAGGGGCACACCCTTTTATATATTAGACATCTCGGCTCCTCCATGCACCTACACTGAAATCTATGGCAGCTAGGAGCTGGAGTAGGTTCCTGGTATAATTTACAATCATTTATATTATGTCGGGCTGGGGCAGCCACACCCCCTCCCAACAAGTCCTGCCCCCTTTTCGGGAAAGTGTTGTAGAGTCTCGTACCTTAGGCTGGATTCACACGAACGTATATCGGCTCGGTTTTCACGCCGAGCCGATATACGTCGTCCTAATCTGCAGGTGGGGGGGGGGGGGGGGGAGAGCCAGGAGCAGGAACTGAGCTCCCGCCCCCTCTCCGCCCCTCTGCACTATTTGCAAAGGGGAGAGGTGGGACGGGGGCGGGGCTAATTCTCGGAACTTTTCCCCGCCCCGCCTCCTTTCATTGCAAATAAAGCAGAGGGGCGGAGAGGAGGTGGAGAGGGGGCGCAAGCTCCGTTCCTGCTCCTGGCTGTTCCATCCTCCCACCCCGCCCCTGCAGATGAGGACGACGTATATCGGCTCGGCGTGAAAACCGAGCCGATATACGTTCGTGTGAATCCAGCCTAACAGTCGCAAAATTTGTTGAGGGCTCAGTCAGATGCAATTTGTTTAGTGCATGAATAGCAGCGCTAAAAAAAATCGAACACCACGTGTAGAAAAATCGCGTGACCGGTTGCATTTGCACTCGCATGTCCTATCTTTTGAAGGTGCGATTATTTAGCACCTCTAAAAAACAGACATGTGACCGCTTTCATTGGAAAGCATCAGTTCTAACAGAGCCGATTTTTAAGTGCGCCTATTAATGCACTAAAAAAATTGCTCGTCTGACCGCGGCCTGAATCATAAATCTTCTCCGAATATGGCTGTATAGTCATATAGGCCATTCACAGACAGCAAGCAGAGATAAATACTAGTACATTGACACACAAAGTGTTGTAGCGGATGGAGATTTAATGACATTGTAGCGAAAAAGTCTTTAATTTATAAACTCAAATTGGATTTATGATAAATTCCATTTTAAAACCGATGACTAAACCGCAGCTCGGCGTCCGTCGCCTGCATCACGTCTACCGCCCAATGGAAGGAATTTGAAGATGCCGAGGCGCGTTCTCTGTAATCGTCTCTGTCCAGTCATCTGCTGATAATTGATCGGATAATAATGACATAGGACGCATCCGTCTGGCTGCTGTGAAGCCTCGGCATTATTGAGGGCTTTTATGCTGCTGCGTAATAACAGACAGTTCTCCCCCCCCTCCACCGTATATATCACAGCTGACATGACATCTTGTTGAATAGGGCGCTGCCGCGTCTGGAGATCAGAAATAACCGGAGGCTTGCTGATGTTGCAATACGTCTTGGCATCGTGCTGAACTGACTCAAGGAAAACTATGGAGTGATTCTTCTTTGAATGAGCAAAAGGTGAATGGCCTTACAGTAGGGATACGGAAATATGTGGAATTGGATGTTTACATTCTTCTGGCAGCCATCAGCAAAATACCGCACACTACTTCCTCATTAAAGAGACTTCCAAGATCATTAATCCTTCTAAAGATAGGAAAAAGTGATAAAAAAGTGTAGTGCTGAGGTTCCTAGCAGCACAGCTCCACAGGTGAGGGTTAATTGAGCTGGCTGGGTGTGGTATTCTCCAGCAGCCAATCCCCTTTAGCCTGCAGCACATATAAACCCAGCTCCTGTCAGTAGGTGATGCTGGTCTTGTACTGGGTGGATGTATCCCTCTTGGTCACGATCGGGTGAGCCCTATGCTTAGTTGCCCACACGATTGTAACATAATGCACCCCCTTTTGTAACTGGGGGGGGACATTATGCTGTATGCATTACATTATGTTCTTATGTTAGTATGTTATATGCATGTAACATATCTATGTTTGGTTTTGTTTGATATGTCTGTTTCTGACGGTCTCTGTATTCCGTCTGTCTGATCCACCCGTCCATTGGTTGTGGACGCCTGATTCCTGTTCCTGTATGTCTACCCGTCCTTTGGTGAGAGGACGCCTGATCCGTATTCTGACCCCTAGTCCGTTGGTAGGCGGATGTTAGGACTTTGTTTGGTCTGTTTTCCGGTCTGTGTCTGAGTTCCAGCCCTGTCTGTTACCCGTCCTGCGTTATGCAGTCCGTATTCCTGTCCTGGTGTCCGTCATGCGGCGTGGTGCGCCCTGCGGACATAATTTGCTGTAGACCCCTGTATTGTATGTACCTGAGCTTTTTCCCTTCTCCTGCTGACTGGCTGGCGTTCGCATTAGGCCTGTATGGATAAGTCATGTGCAGGTTATGTCAGTAGGGAGGGTTCCCATGTTTCCCCTCTGGCCACATGCACATTATGTGTTACGTTTGCCCCCTCCTTTACAGTTGTTTGTGTGTTTGCACTAGGCCCGTATGGATAAGTCCTGTTCTATGCCTATCCTGGTTATAACTAGAGATGAGCGAGCACCAAAATGCTTGAGTGCTCGTTACTCGAGTCAAACTTTCAGTGATGCTCGAGAGTTCGTTTCGAGTAACGAACCCCATTGAAGTCAATGGGTGACTCGAGCATTTTTGTATATGACTGGTGCTCCGCTAAGGTTTTCATTTGTGAAAATCTTAGTAAATCACCAAAGTCATGTAAAACACACAGAAATTGATAGGGCAGGCGAGGAGCAACATGCAGGGCTGCATTTCGGGCTCCGAGGTCTCACTATTAAGCCACAATAGTGGCAAGAGTGAGACCTCCCCCGGGAAGGGCTTATATTTTTAAGCCCTTCCCGAAAATTCATCCCGCGCTTGCCGGCAGCCCGTTGCTTTTAATGGAGCCGTCTGTATTGCCAGCTCCATTGAATTCAATGGTCAGTGCTCGTTTAATCGAGACGAGTACCGCGTGGTGCTCATCTCGAGTAACGAGCATCTCGAGCACCCTAATACTCGAACAAGCATCAAGCTCGGACGAGTATGCTCGCTCATCTCTAGTTATGACATATTTGCGGCAGTACTAGGCCCGTATGGATAAGTCCTGTGTTTCGTGGGTGTCTTTTGGAGGAGTTGCATAATTTTTGTTGTTATGCTTAAAGGGTCCCGAGGCCCCTTTTTTAAAGGGGAGGTACAGTCAGGGTGTCCTGCTGGAATCTGTAGTACTAAGGTTACTAGCAGTACTGCTTCACAGGTTTGGGGTTAATTGAGCTGGATAGGTGTGGTATTCTCCAGCAGCCAATCCCCTTTAGTGTGCAGCACATATAAACCCAGCTCCTGTCAGTAGTTGATGCTGGTCTTGTACTGGGTGGATGTATCTGTCTTGTTCCCACTCTGATCTGTGTTTGCACGTAGATCTGCTGTGTCTCTCTGCTTCCCTAAAGACGGTTTGGACACCTGTAGCCCTAGTCTGCAGCACATGCAGCTTCCTTTTTCCCTTCCCCTGACAGGTGCGGCCTCCAAACGTCTTACGTGTTGCTCTGTGTGTCAGTTGGTGGATCCCTGACACAGTTCCCTATGTCAGCACGGTGCTGACTGTCTATTCCCCCTGGTATGAGGACACATAGACTTACTGTGAGTTTCATCTGTGTGCATGTGAGCTCTGGGTGGAGTCTGTGTGGTTTGCACTATATGTTGTAGTGCTGTGAGTCCGTGCCGGTAGAGTCCGTGTCACCTTTGTTCTGTTCCTGTCCTGCTGCAGCTTGCTGTGTGACCTGTGTTCTGTTCCTGTCCTGTTGCAGCTTGCTGTGTGACCTGTGTTCTGTTCCTGTCCTGTTGCAGCTTGCTGTGTGACCTGTGTCCGGTTCCGCTGGACTCCTGGTTAGTATAGGGACTAGCGGTATAGCCAGGAGCCGTGAAGTGGCCCGCTAGCTTCCACATTTTGATCAAAATGTCAACTAATACGTGGTATTTATATCTAGCTTATCACCTGTTACAAGTGGTTGCATTTTGGCTGCTGTATGCTGTGTTCCTGCCCATGTGGCATGGGTATGTATCCTGTTCTGGTGTGTGGTTCCTAGGAACAGCTAGGGCCCAGTTCCGAAGACCGCTGGGCGCCCTTTATCGGGGCGATGTCCCCGCTCAGGTAGGGCCATGTCATCCTCCCTGTAGCACAGGGCCAGTTGTCTGAAACCTGTATTTATCCGTTTCTTGGTCACGATCGTGTGGACCCTGTGCTTAGTGGACCACACGGTTGTAGCAAAAAGAAGTTATAATCAATAGTTTGATACCCCGCCACTCCAGCGCTGTTGATTCGGTCCTCCCGATAGGGAGTGATTTATATATTTACAGCGATGACGTTCCATATATACACACATAATCACTGGTGATAGTCACTGGCCTCAGTAATGTATGGCATCAGACTGCTGAGGCCAGGTCACAGACCCATACAAGTCCTTGCAAGAGGGTTCCAGGATCTCACCTCACTGAGCAAGTTGACTTACACAGTTTCTTATAAAGTTTATGCACCCTGTGTGCCTTTATAGACCTGTGCAGTTAAAGAGCTAAGGTCTTTCTCTAAAACTACAATATAGATGTATCTGCCCTTTCCTTAGCTCTAATCAACCCTATCTTACTATTACGGATTGTGGATCCCCTGGACCAACCAATCAAGCCGAGTCCAGTCCTGAGGTGGTCCGCAGCTGACTCCTCAAGTAGAGGAACTCCAGCCAGGAATTTTAAACAAATTCAGATACAGGGATACAGACAGAACTCAGATACAGGAATACAGACAGAACTCAGACTGCATATACAGACAGAACTCAGAAACAAGAATACAACAGACAGAACTCAAACTCAAGAAAAGAATGCAGACAGAACTCAGATACAGAAATACAAACAGAACTTAGACTCAGGGATACAGACAGAACTTAGGTACAGGAATACAGACAGAATTCACGTACAGGAATACAGACAGAACTCAGATACAGGAATACAGACAGAACTCAGATACAGGAATACAGACAGAACTCAGATACAGGAATACAGACAGAACTCAGATACAGGAATACAGACAGAACTCAGATACAGGAATACAGACAGAACTCAAATACAGGAATACAGACAGAATTCAAATTCAGGAATACAGACAAAACTCAGACTGCATATACAGACAGAACTCAGATTCAGGAATACAGACAGAACTCAGATTCAGGAATACAGACAGAACTCAGATTCAGGAATACAGACAGAACCCAGACTCAGGGATACAGACAGAACTCAGACTCAGGGATACAGACAGAACTCTGATTCAGTAATACAAACAGAACTCGGATTCAGGAATACAGACAGAACTCAGAACAGAGAGACAGACTGCGTACTCGTGGACAGACCAAGGCAAGACAGACTGCCAAACACTCAAAACATTTACCAACATACCCTCACAAATAAAAGGATAGAATTGCTCTAATAAATATGAGGAATTAGTTCATGGTTTGGTTAAGCCACCTAAACCGCGCGCCAACTTTAAGGGTCTTTGTTGTCCTGTGGTCCCTACTCTAATGAGACAACTAGCTCTACGATACCTGCCTGCAAGCAGGGTGATTGTCCCAATATGGACGGCCCCACACTGGAACCAAAGTACCTAACTAGCCCAATAGATGGTAAATGATCCAAGCAGCACAGGTATACACACACAAATACAGAGCAACAATACAAACACAGAATCAGAACTGAAGACAATGCCAGCACAGACAGATCAGAAGGCCTACAAAAGACCGAGCACAGAAGAAAATTATCAGACACTAACAAAGGAGCTGGTATATCTAAGCAACAGACCTGAGAGATTGACTCACTGGAGCAAGCCACACACAGCAGCATAATCAGCCACACCTGTGAAGCAGCAGCAAACTCAACAGTTACCAAACGTAATGGGACACCTGAGCAAGAATCAAAAGTGATATTTATTTCCATGGGGCTTTTTTGACCCTAATGACATCAGATGCTCTCCATAGCATACTTTCTATTAATGTCTGATACACTTAAAGGGGTTGTCCCGCGGCAGCAAGTGGGGGTATACACTTCTGTATGGCCATATTAATGCACTTTGTAATGTACATTGTGCATTAATTATGAGCCATACAGAAGTTATAAGAAGTTTTTCACTTACCTGTTCCGTTGCTAGAGTCCTCGTTTCCATGGAGCCGCCTAATTTTCGGCGTCTAATGGCCAAATTAGATGCGCTTGCGCAGTCCGGGTCTTCTTGTTTTCTCAATGGGGCCGCTCGTGCTGGATGCCGGCTCCGTGTAGCTCCGCCCCGTCACGTGCCGATTCCAGCCAATCAGGAGGCTGGAATCGGCAATGGACCGCACAGAAGCCCTGCGGTCCACCGAGGGAGAAGATCCCGGCGGCCATCTTCAGCAGGTAAGTAAGAAGTCACCGGAGCGCGGGGATTCAGGTAAGCGCTGTGCGGTGTTCTTTTTTAACCCCTGCATCGGGGTTGTCTCGCGCCGAACGGGGGGGGGGGGGGGTTTGAAAAAAAAAACCCCGTTTCGGTGCGGGACAACCCCTTTAAGCTGGTATTTCCATTCATCCTGCAAACGTCTGAAGAGTTCTCCAAAAGAAGATACATGTTCATGTTTCCTGACCTGATGTTCCAATTTGTCCCAAAGAAGTTCAGTAGGGTCAGGTTCGGACTCTGTGCAGCCAGTCAATCATGGGATATCCATACCCTCAAACTAATGTAAAACAGAGTTGGATGTGTGACAAGGTATGTTGTCTTGTTGGAAGTATGGCCGACCAGTCCCAGACTATTACCACATTGTCAGCAGCACATTATTGTCTAGAATGTCAGGGTACACCTCCGTTTTCATGGTTCTTGTCATTACAACCAACAGACCGAGACCATGCCATGTAACACATCCCCAGACCATAATGGAAGCGCCGCCGTACATAACTGCTGGCACAACACACTCAGACACAAGGATTTCTCTAGCAGCCTCCACACCTAGGTATGGCCATCTAATCTGAAGATAGAGTAACATGATTCATCACTCCATAGAACGATTACCATTGCTCATCTCTCCAATAATGACACTCCTTGCACCATTGTAGGTTGACCAATGCATCATCTTCGAGTGAACTTGCCATACATTTGCAGGATGAATGGAGGGAAATACCAGCTTAAGTGTATCAGAAAGTAGTAAAAAGTATGCCATAAGGAAATAAATGTTACTTTTGATTTTTGCTTAGGCGTCCAATTACTTTTGGTAGGACAGTGTAGTTTAGAGGTAAGGAAAGGGTACTGTATGCAGAATCTAAACAATATTCTATTAAAAGCCCACATCATACTGCCATATAGTTTCCACATAATACTGTCATTCCATTTCCAACTAATGCCGTCATACGCCACTAAATAATACTGTGTGATTTTAGTTTGTTCCAGGGATTTCTGTCCTCAGTGGCTTCTGAACAATGACTTCAATGGCCATCCCCCAAAAGTTATCTACTGTTATGATAGCTCACATGAGATTGCTCACTTCTGAACCCCATTATGAGTCTCATTAACAGGTCAGAACCCGGCCCATTAGATGATCCTGCTTTGTGGTGGGCTCCACCTATTAATATTGCACTGTCATGGAAGCCGAGGAGAGCAGCAGGAGAGGATTACATGGACAAGGGAGGACTACAATGTAATGCTCTTCTGCTGTGATAACTGTGTGGTGTTTATATTGTTGCTAACAAAGCCTATAATTATACAATCTATACTGCTAACCTGCAATAACACAAGGATATCTGTAATATCACGTGTGACATTCCACCTACAGAGTCATAAGGCTCATACAAGAGTAGAACAAGCGTCTCCACCCAAGAAACAGAACTGCCCGTAAAACAATGTAAATCATTGGGTTCTGCTGTTGCTTTAAGAGCATTTTCTGCCAAGAAAGTGTCAAATTCAAACAGGTCTGTGGATCTGAAGTTCCTGCCTTTCTCCCACTACCTGCTATGTGGAAAAAAGGGAAGTGACAACCTCATTGGGCAGCATTGTGGGCATTCATGATTTCACACTTCTTTGCTCCCCAATAGTTGAGCCAACCATAACAGTAGAAGCCAGTTTCAGGTCAAGCTTTGCTAAAAGTTTGGTTCAGCAAGAACCCAAAGGTCATGTAGTCCCAGCCGAACCCGCTAAAAGAAGACAGAAAAAGAAGGGAAAAGAATGTTTTCTCCTTTTTTTTGTCTTTTTCCTCCTCCTTTTTCCTTTTCCTCCTCCTTCTTCTTTCTTCTTCCTTTTTCTTTTTTCCTCTTCTCCTTTTTTTTCCTCCTTTGTTCTTTTTCGTTCAACTGATCCTTCTTCTTTTTCTTTCCTCTTTCATCATTAACTTTGCTTTAAAACCAGCCTAGAGATACCATCTTAGGTGAAAAGAGAATTCTACAAGGTTTTTATGGCTCTTAGACAATGCTATACATCAGTTTTAGGGGTATTGGTGAAGGTTTGGTTCAGTTTGAAATGATTTGGATTATACTGAATGTTTTGCCGAAATTTGTCAAGCAGCCGAACTGAACTTCTCAAACGTTTGCTTATCATCACTACTCCCTGGTTTTAGTATTGAATTGCAAACTCTGGGCCTATCAAAGAAAATCATTCTGTGGGATAAAGCTATGGAGATCCTGTCCGTATCTTCGTTTAATTGCTTTGTAAACTTATGTTATGATGGCAAACAAGTCATAGCATCAAAAATGTATTCAAGAACAAGTAAAAAGTTATAGGTTATACCTTGACACCTATTTTGTCTAAAAATGAGACCTCCACGGAGATCCTCTGATGTAGGGATCAGGTCCATTTAGGAGACCAGTAATGAAAAATCTGGTAATACAGTACAATTTGTTACAATTCATGGTCACAATCGCCATCTTACCACTCCTGGCCTTGCTGGTGGCCGCTGCCAGGTGGACTGGTACTGCCAGGGGGCTCATTGTAGATTGCAGCATTTGCCCTATAGCTAATGTGCCCTGACAATAGCACCTGTCGGGGAGGATATATCAGTCAGTCCTTAAATTTGAGGTGTTATATACAGGAAAAATGGGCAAACATAAGGTCTGAGTGACTCCGACAAGAGCCAAATTGTAATCTGTAGATTGGGTCAGAACATCATCAAAACAGTAGGTCTTGTGAGGTGTTGTGGTGTATAATGATTAGTACCTACCAAATGTGCTCCAAGGAAGTACGACCAGTGAACAGGCAACAGCGTCATGGGCGCTCAAGTCTCATGATGCCGTCTGATCCATGGAGGCCGCATTTTAAAGGACCTAAATGATTTTCTGCTAATGTCTTGGTGCCAGTTCTCACATGACACCATGGAGCAGTGGCATAGAAAGCCGGGTGCGGCAGGTGCGGGTCGCCCTGGGTGCTATCACTGACAGGAGTGACAGCTCAGCTGCGTCCTGCCCACCTCTGTACTCCTCCCCTCCCCCTAGTCAAAGTCCTGACAAAGGCTGAAGTTCTCCTCACGGCTATCAGCTCAGGGTGCGCGGTTCTCCGCCTCCGGCCACTGGGTATGGCTTCAGTAGAGCTGCCCGCTGAGGCCGCGGCTTCCTCACACCCCGTGTACCTAGTGCTGCGAGTCAGACATGGAGGAGAAGCGGTAGCTCTCACTGCTCTGCCTGACTGCACTGCTGTGTTCTGGGCAGTGTGAGAAGAGTAACACCTGCAGCATCCCTGACCAGGAGTGTAAGGGTTAATACTGGCAGGAGCCAACACGGAACACATTTCTGCCCTGGGTACCACCTGACCTTGCTACTCCACTGCCATGGAGGCCATGCCTTGAAGGGTCAGGGCTGTATTGGTAGCATGAGAGGGATCTGCACACTATCAGGTGGGTGGTATTATGTTATGGCTGATGTATACATCATCTATAAAATGTATCTAAAAGTTGTCCCACGTTTTTTGCCTTGATTTTTGCTTTAAATAACGAGTTTGTTCACTTCAGGACATCGATTTGCACTTTTCATGTTGCATTAATCTAGATAAAAAGTTAAGCAAAACTTTTCAGATACATTATATGACTTATCTTCCATATCTTCCAATGGTCCTAAATTACAGCCAGTATTATCCTCCAGAGCTGCATTCACAATTCTCCTAAGGAAGTAAATCAACAGGACTGTAATCTGACACATCTCTAAAATCTTAGAAGAACCTCTGTAATACAGTGATCAATTACACATTACCTGGTGTAAGGAGGACGCTCGTCAGTATGCAAAGCATGAGCAGGCTGCAGGGAATGTTGGGACATTTCAGCACTAAAGCCTGCAGAATTGTGAATTATATATATTTAGGTTAATAGGAATCATATTATAATGTCTATGGCAACTATAATCTGATTAGGGTATTATACGTTTGGTATTTGGTCAACCAACACCCAAATTCTTAAGGTGTATACATTAATGTATGTGGGCCAAACCTGGGGATTTCAGCAGGACCGGCCAACTATACCGCGCCGTCAGATGTCTGGGCTATAGAAGCCTCAGAATGCGTTGCTTATTCCACTGTCCCCATACATGCTGCACTTCCTCACATTTGTTTTAGTAAGACAATGGGGTTACTGTACACTAATTACTAATTGCTTTATAACAATAGCACCGCTTATTCTTCCTTGTATTTGTTGACCTTACCTAAGGGAGGGGTAGATGGGAAGCTTTTATTGTAACAACATTGGTCCACCCTTGTATTGTCGATCTGGAATTATTATTTGATTGTTTATATATGTAATATTATCTTCAGTCAGGCTGTAGCTATGACCTTTCTCAGGCTGCGTTGTAATCCCTCGATTTTCACGTACCTACATGCATTCGCAGCCCTTTCTTCATGGACCAATCATTGAGATTGGCATTCGTTTAACTGGCCTTTTACGCAGGCCGATTTATTTGGATTTAGACTGTAGTTTTGACCATTCACCCTGCCTGACCTATGGATTACGGGGCAGGCAGGGTGAAACAGGCTCCCAGTCTGGAATGGGCTCAGGGGCAGGAGTATGGGCAACCTGCAGGGTGGGCTCCTCTGAGGTGGCCTGCAGGTTTCCCACCATCGGCACCGAGTGAAGGGTGTACCACCCTACCTTCTCCTCTGGTGGGGCTGATCAGCTTTCCTCTGGTAGTCTGCCTGGATGCAGAAAACATTTATAGAAACTGTCAATAAAGGGTAGGTGTTAGCCAGTCGCAGTGGGGGAATTATGTAGGGGTCAATCCTGGTCACCCAGATACTGGGTGCTGACGGGCCTCTCTATCTCCCTGTGCCTCATGTGCCATTGCCACCTTCTGGCTCCCTATCTTGGCAGAACCATTTCTTGCAGAGAAGCTGCGTTGTTGAAGCACACTCCACACACTCTATGTCTTTTATATCTGCGCTCCTGACCTCTTGCGTGACCTTCTGCTTACCCCCCCCCCCCCCCCAATGCAACATGAGCCAAACACAGCATTAACATAACATACACTAAATAGTAATGTTTTGTTACATTTACGTGTTAGGTACATCATCTTAAACAGAATGTTATGAACCTTTAAACCTACAACCAACCCTCTACATACCTACCGATCAGCGCGATCAAAGCTTCTTTAAATTACCTTTTACACAGGCCAATACAGGGATGAATGATCAATTCCCCCCCCCCCCGCCCCCCCCCCCCCCCCCATTCACTTCGATTTTAGGCTGTAGGCCCCAGAGGCTATTTGTAAATCTACTTATTCTTTAGAACAGGTCTTCTCAAACTTTTTTTGCTCAAGCATCGCCAGCTAATGTATGGTCATGCCGGGTCCACACCAGCAAACACGTACAGGGATATTACAAATGATCTGACCTATTTGAAGCCTCATAACTCTGTTTACTGACACTCAGATATTTGATATCAAGGAACACAAAAACTCAAACGGTTCTGTTGCAAAACAACAAAAATGTTTTCCCATCAGAGGTGATCAATGTGACAAGCTTTGTCATGGAGCCTGGAGTCAGGTTCCCATCATCCACGTTTTAGTGGATCCCAATGGCTTTTGGGATGCTGTAGATCACACATGGTACATGGGGCATGTAGACTCTAACAACCCCAGAGGAAACAGCACCAGGTGTAAGATCCGGGGAACATTGAGGAAGTAAGAAGTTCACCATCGCCACCACCTTACGGCCAATCCATCTGTTTGGTAGTCGCTGCTCACTTCTGACTTTATTGTGACAATGGGGGAACCCGTTCTGTTAGAAGATTAAACCTGGGATTTCCTGTACCAGCTGCAGCAGAAGCCATCCAGGTATGAAATCCCCAGGATTGTTTCCTCATGGAAGAAGAAGGGGTCGGACACCTTCCTATAGGTTATAACACATCACCTTGGGGAGTCACATGTACACTAGACGGATGGGTCACCCCCAGATTCTATGCCTGAAAGGTGGAAGGCGGCTTCATCACTAAACACTAAGGACTCCATGACACCATCGCTTTCCATTGTAGTCTGCATGCTCACCCATAAGAAACACTGCCATGTTTTGTCATCCAGTTTCAGGGCCGGTAACTATTGCATTCAGTAGCTATAGCATTAGAAAGGTTTGTCAAGAATCGTCCACACAGTCGGCGGCGGGACGTCCAATTCTCTGCTTGGTTTTATAGTCGAATATCACAGCATTGTTCCCCCTCCAACCCTTACCTCCCCCTCATGGCAATTGCTTTGTCTTTCTTCCCGCTCCTCTCCTACTAACTAAGCCAGTCAGTCTAGAAATGGGGATGACAGTATCTTATCTTATTGCACCAGACATTTGATTAGTCATATTGTACACCAGTACGTTGTGTCACCAGAGCTGGATTGCAGGTAAGGAACAAGAATCACATTGTGTGAAGCTTCCACCATCCTCACCTCCTTCCTAGGCCAGGTCTTCCATTCTAAACTCAGCTCAGTGAAGTGATCCATATGCATGTGTGGTGGCTTGTACTCTATGTGGCTGTAATAAGGAATCATCTAGGGTTTGGGTGAAATAGGGACCCTTTGTAACCTTAATTCAGGACCTTCGAAATAGGCAGCCGGGTCCAGCCTTGTATGTCCATCACTGGACAATGAAATAAAAAAATCTCATTGAATACTGCGGTTTACAGATTTAAATAATTTGGCAATGTCAGCAAATAACTCTTTCCCATAGAAATGTTTTTGATCCAAAAATACTGGATAAACATGTCACTCGGCAGATTTTGATGCCAATTTGCTGTTTACTCAAAGATTTCAAACGTGTACCTCCAGATCAGATTATGTTTTTACGCTATTGTGAAGTAAAAGTAAGATTAATGATTTTTTGTTAAGCAATATTTTGACATCTGGTCCCTTTTGTGCCTTTGGCAAGTAAGTAAAAAATTCCCTTTGAAGTTTAAGTAGTGAGTGAAAACAATAAGATGCTTTTGCAGATTTGTAAAACTAATTTATCTTGTTTAGGAACCTTAACATAATACTTCTCTGTATTGTGCTTCCCAGTAGTAAACATAACCATCGGTGTGCCACTGCTGGGTAAGAGTGCAATTAAACCCCCATGAAATGGTTCAGTTGGCCCTTATCAGCAGTCATACAACTGATCTACTCACAGTTCTTGAAGGCTGCCAAAGAGACTCTCAGAGGTTTACTTCTTTCCAAAATGGAATTTTGCGCCATGTAGGTGGCCAATCTCATGGCCAATGCATGTCTAACTTTGGAGTAATGTCTGCCTTAGATCATCGGTGATTTGTGTATGGTCACCTTAAATGATCATGTAATTATTGCCGGAATGTACTGGAAGTAAATTTAGGTTTTGGACTCCAAATAGTAAGCAAAAGTCAAAGTATGTCTAGTTATACTTTAGAACAGGGTAGTGGCCACCAACTTAACTGATTGACCAGATCACTCATGATTCTTAAAGGCTCCTAAAGGGACTGAAAGATATCCTTCCCAAAGTGGAATTTTGCTCCTAATCTTTAATGTTTCAGTTGACCCTATGTAGTGGTCCTTAATCAAGAGCTGATCATTTTGCCATTTAGTCACTTGGCCAGATCACTTACGTGTTTGAAGATTCCTTAAGGAATTTGAAATTATCTTCTTTTCAAGGTGGAATGTTGCCCAATGTAATGGTTCAGTTGGCTCTATGTTGTGTTCATCAACTCAAGAGCTGATGATTCTGCGATGTTAACAGATTGATCAGATGACTCAAGGTTCTTGATGATGTCTAGAGAGGCTTTCGAAGGTCTTTATTTGTCCAAAGTGGAATGTTTCAGTTGGCTCTATGTGGTGATCATCAACTCAACATCCAATAATTCTACCATTCAACTAGACTCAACTACTCCATGATCTCAGGGCTTTTAATGTTTTTTTTTCCTAATGTAGCATGATGTCCCCATGTAAACGATCAGTTGACTCAATGTGATCATTGTTGATAATTCTGCTATTCAACCGATCAAATCACTCAAGACTCATAGAACTGTGTTTCATGCTTTTCTTCTGCCTAAAGTAAAGTTGTGCCCCATGTAATTGGCTCAGTGATCTATCTGGTTGTCAACTCTGAAACCAATGATTATGTCATTCAGCTGATTGGCCAGATCCCCTATAGCTCTTGAAGAACGCTTCCAATGGTCTCCTCCTGGCTGTATTTTTATATCTTATAATCTTGCTCATATTTTAGAGAGAAGCAAATTAATAAGTCAGGTCTACCAAGACCAAAATGTTCGGCGTATTGCCAAATGTTGTCTGTTGTTAAATGGTTATACATGGTTTAAAGATTATTATCCATATGTTGATTTAAATTTTGAGGTAAGTTCTTACTTTTGAATTACTTATCTCAATTTTTCAATCATTATACCTATATAGATGGATTGCAGTTAGAGTTGAGCGAACATACTCTGCTGAGCTTGATGTTCGTTCGAGTATTAGCATACTCGATGGTGCTCGTTACTCGAACGAGCATCAAGCCGTGTTCAACCCCGCCCCAGTTTTTGACTCCCTTCCACTGTGATGTGCCTGTTTTGGCCCCTCCCCACCGCGACACAGCGCGCGTCATTGGCAATATTTTTTTCTGGCTGGCTAGAAAGAGAGAGAGAGAGAGAACGAACCTAGGGGGAAAAAAAAGCTTGGCACCCGGCGTCCCACATACAAAAATGCTTGAGTCTCCCATTGTAGTCAATGGCGTTCGTTACTCAAGTAGAGCTCTCGAATTTTACGAAAAGCTCGACTCGAATAACGTGGACTCGAGCATTTGGGTGCTCACTCATCTCTAATTGCAGTGGATTTGCACACTGAAACGTTTGTGACCATGAGCTCTACCATATAGTAGGAGATATAGGGCAATTTCTCTAAGCTTGTTTATGGTCCAGTGCATTAGTTTTCACTTTATAACCTTCCCTATCCATCAACTAGAATGACCTGTTGTTGTCACACAACAGGTCTGGACCCACTATGCAACTGACTGATTTGACATTTTGCTGCTCCTGAAGGCAGAACCTAGAGGTCCCCTGGTTTTCAGCATTCAACTTCTCCAATTAGGATTTGGTCTTAGCTGTTGGGCCTCAGGCTGGTACTTCCAAAGTAGTCTCAGTACAATGGCAGCTGACACACAGAGGTTAGAGGCACTGTAGCGCAGTACAGGCAGAGACGTAGTCGATACTCAGGCTGAGGTCAGGATAGGTGGAGTTGTAGTATAAATGGTGAGACAGGCAGAAGGTGAGGGCAGGTGGCAATTGGGCAAAATATAGTCAACTACGAAACCAGGGTCAGCACAGGAGAAGATTGGAAGACCAGGTAAACAGACACAGGTCAGAACTAGGAATCAGGCAAGAATCAGAAATACCCTTGCAGGAACAAATAGATTCTATTGCTCAGGCATCCTCCGGAGGTGACTACCTGACACAAAATGTGCATTAGTATGCATTGCTAGTCTAAGACACTACATGCTACTCTGATTGTCCAATGCTGCTCAAGTAGGCAACACTGGCCAATCAAAGCAGCATGTAGTATCTTAGACTAATAATGCTAACTAATGCAAAGTGCGCATCAGGTAGTCAGAGAAGTGGTGTGGCCACCTTTGTTTATCTAGGACCAGAGGGTTGGTTTAAATGTAGTGAATAGGTTTCTAAAATACAAAAATACTCTATTGAAAGGGATCGCAGATGATATGTTGATCATCCCAGCGAAGTGATCAGCTAGGTGAACTCATCGGTTCAGTGTTTCATTTTTATGTCGCGGGAGGTGGTATCGCGAGGCAGGTTCAGGATATGATGCAGCAGGAGGAGTTACAAAAATGTTCAATATTTATTTAGGAGCAGAAAACTGTAAATAATAGTATATTAGCAAGTAAATGACCAACATTTACCATGGAATTACCTAGGCTAACTACGGCTAACTAAATCCTAGGATTAACAATACGATATGCACAATAATACTGTCAAAGCATTGTCAATAATACTGAATGAAGATTAATCCTGTAGAACAGATATATAAATCACACAACGTAATGTGCAGTTTCACCTAAGAATGGGTTAACACTCAAGTATTAGCAACACAGCTGCTGAAACACAGCGTTCAAATCCCAATCGATATGTCCCTATTGCTTAGGCTTGTATCTCTGTGACACTATCCCAGTTTGTAACTTCAAGCAATAGAACAGTTCAAGTCTTACACAACAAGCCATGTTTTTTAACTATTTGCATCCCTATGGTGTATACCCATAGCGGTTGCACTGAGGCCAGCCTTACTTACAAGCAGGAATCACCCCTACTACTGACTCGGGCTTGTCCCAAGTCATGAAAGCAAATTTACTGTGCAATCCTCCTCGACTCCAGGTTGCAATCAATCATCTCCACCAGGCTGTGGCTACAACCTGGCTACTTTCTCTTGCTTGGTAGCAAGCAGACTCAGGGTTCTATGGCCAGTGCTCTCTGCTCTCCAAACAGCCCCTCTTCATCCAGGGGTCCAGGCTCCTGCTGCACTTTCCATCCTCTCTCCAGCAGCAGCTCCTCTGCGGACTGTTGCACCTCAGTATCCTCAGCAGCACCCCCACTCACCAAAACAGCTGCTGTGGCGCAGCAGAAAATGTATTTCATTGAGTGCTTGGGGGGCAACAGGAAAGTTCAGGCTCATTCTCTGGGGGCTTGGGCGTAAACCCTTCAGCATCACTGGTACTGACAATTTCTGGTGCTTCACAAGCTTCTGCGGTGCACTTGATTCTGGCGCAAGGGCAATCTTCTCCCTCACGTTGCTTCCAAGCCTGATCTGATAGGGGTTTGAGCCAAGCATGGCCAAAGAGGTAGTTTGCCAGAGCAGCTGGAAGCAGCTACAGTAAGAAAAGAGAGTGGGGCATCGCTACCCCTCTTATACCTTAGCGCCACCACTAGGCAGATGACCAATTGCATAGTACCTAGTGATCTATCCATATAATGAACATATATAGTGAGTCCTCCAAAGCCCGAGAAACTTCTTGTAACCACTCTCTCTCTGTTCCATCTGTAGGCATGCAATTACCATGTTGATATCCTCAATTAAATAGTATTTAGAACCATCTGCTTTGAATGTGTTTGGATTAGACAAATTATTCAGCATGGGGCACCAGTTTCGGAAAGCTCTTGGGTTGAATGAGTGCAGTCACGTTGGTCACTATTGATTTAGTCAATGTTGTTGAGAGTTGTACTCTTGTTTATTCATCTTTAATCAGCCACGAAAAAGTAATAGAATGGAAAGCTGCAGAGTCCTTTCAGCAAGCAATAAATGTTTTTATGATATGCGTGTCCCGCAGCTCCGTAAATCACTCCCAAGCACAATGCGTTATGTACTTTTGGAAACCTCGAACACTGTAATTAGTGAGTGACCCACATTAGACAGAGATGACTTCAGAATACAAATACTGCAGGCGTCACAGTGATTGGTGAGCGGGAGGCTCATTGGAATGCTCTAGCAGGTCTGGCTGACAATAAATTGCCTTCTACTGCAGCCTCTTGGCTAAATCCTTGGCAACAATCAATCTGGGGCTTTGAAAAGGGAAGATTAAATGCAAGGAAAGACCTTCGATTCATCTATTTTTAAGCATCCTCGAAATGAATTCAAAGGGGTTTGCTATAAAAAGTTCCAAAAAAAGTTTTGGCAATAAGAAGATTTTTTTTCTTCTATGCTATAAGAAGCATCTTCAAGAGATGGTATACATAAAAGCTTCTGCCAGGAGTTATGAAACTTCTGCTTCAGCTAGGACATTGAGAAGCAGTATTATTTTATATATCCTATTTGCTCAGTACTGTCTGGATGGAGTTCTCAAAAGTTTATAAGTAGTAAATTGGAGGCGGGAAAGACAACAAGACAAGAACATCTGCCATGCATTGATATGTGGTGCAAGTCATTGCATAACTTCCCAGACCATCATTCAAGTAGTTTCACAATATGTTAGACTCAATGTGCTCGAAACGCGACAGCGGCCAATAGCTCTAAATGAGAGAGTGGTGTTACTTATAGCAGCCAACCAGCTTCTTGACAGGTCCAGGGCTGACCGCCTTAAACTAGAACATCCGATAAACATGCTAATTAAGACCAATCACCTCATCTGCTCAGTGACCCACAAAGTACCCATTTGTGACAATCAATCACCACCTATCTGTAGATGCCATAGACCTGTCACTCAATTGCTTTCTAGGCACCATGTTGATGCATCTACAGTGGTGCTTGAAAGTTTGTGAACTCTTCAAAATTTACCATATTTCTGCTTATATTTGACCTAAAACTACATCCGATTTTCACACATGTCCGAAAAGTAGATCAAGAGAACAAAATCAAAGAAATGAGTCGAAAATATTAAACTTGGTCATTTATTTAAGGAAAATGATCCAATATCACATGTCTGTTTGTGACAAAAGTATGTGAACCTTTACTTTCATTATCTTGTATGACCCCCTTTGCAGCAATAGCTGCATCTAAGCGTTTCCGGTAATTGTTGATTAGTCCTGCACATCGGCTTGGAAAAGTTTTAGCCCATTCCTCTTTAAAAAATAGCTTCAGCTCCGTTACATTGGTGGGTTTGCTCCCATGATCTGATCGCTATAGGCCTTTCCACAACTATTCTATAGGATTAAGGTCAAGACTTTGACTTGGCCGTTCCAAAACCTTAACTTTTTTCTTCAATCATTCTTTTGTGGAATGACTTGTGTGCTTGGGGTTGTGGTCTTGCTATCTGACCCATGTTCTCTCAAGATTCAGCTCACGGACAGATGTCCTGACAATTTCCTTTAGAATTTGCTGGTATGATTCAGAATTAATTATTTAATCAATGATGGCAAGCCGTCTTGGCCTAGATGCAGCAAAAGAGTCCTAAACCATGATACTATCACTACTGTGTTTCACAAATTGTATGAGGTTTTTATGCTATATTACAATGCTTTTCTTTCTCCAAACATATGCTTCTAAGCCAAAAATATCAATTTTGGTTCCATGTACCCACAACACATTGCTCCAATAGCCTTCTGGCTTGTCCATGTGATCTATAGCAAACTGCAGACAGGGAGCAATGTTCTTTTTGGGGAGCAGCAGCTTTTTTCTTAAAGTCCTGCTATGCACACCATTGTTGTTCAGTGTCCTCCTGATAATATTTGTCTTACAGATCATTTGGAATTCCACTTTTCATTTCAAAAATTAGATCACAACCACTAATAATAAGACCCTGAGTCCATGATGGTCCTTATCTGCTATTTTCTAGATGTCTCTTAGAATCATAAAACTATAGAGTTGGAAAGACCTTCAGGGTCATCGAGTCCAACCCCTGCTCAATGCAGAATTTACTAAATAGTCTGTCCAGCCTATGTTTGAAAGCTTCCATTGAACTGACCATCACCTATGGCAACCTATTCCACACATTGATCACCCTCTCCTCCCTTTCACTTTTATCCCGTTGCTTCTAGTCTTTTCCTTGTGGAAAATAGAATATGGTTTAAGCCTCTACACCATGACAGCCCTTCAGATATTCTATTTTGCAAGGTAAACATTCCCAGGTCCTTTAATCATTCCTCATAGGACATGGTTTGCAGACCACATACCATCTTGGTAACCCTTCTCTGAATTAGCAAAGTTTGTTAATGTCTTTTTAACCCTTTGCAATCCAATTTTGGATACAGGGTTTCCTAGGGGGCTTTCTCATTCTGCCATTATACAATGGCGCCATTTGCTGCTACGACCAGTGCTGCGGTATGGGACATGCTGGGAACTCCCCCGACAACAGAGCGACCAGTAATATACAGTAAGAATATCCTGCTAGACATATAACTACCATATAACTAAAATATAACAACTATAATATAATACTACCCCCTATATTCAGGAATATAACTACTATAATACTGCCCCCTATGTACAAGAATATAACTACTATAATACTGCTCCCCTATGTACAAGAATATAACTACTATAATAATGCCCCCTATGTACAAGAATATAACTACTATAATACTGCCTCCTATATACAAGAATATAACTACTATAATACTGCCTTCTATGTACCAGAATATAACTACTATAATAATGCACCTATGTACAAAACTATAACTACTATAATACTGCCCCCTATGTACAAGAATATAACTACTATAATATTGCTCCCATGTACAAGAATATAACTACTATAATACTGCCCTCTATGTACAATAATATAACCACTATAATACTGCCTCCTATGTACAAGAATATAACTACTATAATACTGCTCCCATGTACAAGAATATAACTACTATAATACTTCCCCTATGTTCAAGAATATAACTACTATAACACTGCTCCCTATGTACAAGAATATAACTCCTATAACACTGCTCCCTATGTACCAGAATATAACTACTATAATACTGCCCCTTGTTCAAGAATATAACTACTATAATACTACCCTGTGTACAAGAATATAACTACTATAATACTGCCCTCTATGTACTAGAATATACCTACTATAATACTACCCCCTATGTACATGAATATAACTACTATAATACTGCCTCCTATGTACAAGAATATAACTACTATAATACTGCTCACTATGTACAAGAATATAATTACTGTAATACTGGTCCTACGTGCAAGAATATAGCTACTATAATGCTGCCACCTTTGTACAAGAATATAACTATTATAATACTGCCCCCTATGTACAAGAATATAAATACTATAATACTGCCCACTATGTAAAAGAATATAACTACTATAATACTGTCCCTTGTACAAGAATATAACTACTATAATACTGCTCCTATGTACAAGAATATAACTATTATAATACTGCCCCCTATGTACAAGAATATAACTACTATAATACTTCCCCTATGTGCAAGAATATAACTACTATAATACTGCCACCTATGTAACAGAATATAACTACTATAATACTGCTCCCCTATGTACAAGAATATAACTACTATAATACTGCTCCCTACATACAAGAATATAACTACTATTTTATTTCCCCCTACGTACAAGAATTTAACTACTGTAATACTGCCCCTTACGTACAGGAATATAACTACTATAATACTGTCCCTTATGTACAAGAATATAACTACTATAATACTGCCTCCGTATGTACAGGAATATAACTCCTATAACACTGCTTCCTACGTACTAGAATATAACTACTATAATACTGCCCCTATGTACAAGAATATAACTACTATAATACTGCCCCCTATGTACAAGAATATAACTACTATAATACTGCCCCCTATGTACAAGAATATAACTACTATAATACTGCTCCCTATGTACAAGAATATAACTACTATAATACTGCCCCCTATGTACAAAAATATATCTGCTATAATACTCCCACATATGTACAAGAATATAACAGCTATAATACTGCCTACCTGTGTACAAGAATATAACTACTACAATACTGCTCCCTATGTACAAGAATATCACTACTATAATACTGCTTCCTATATACAAGAATATAAGTACTATAATACTGCCCCCTATGTACAAGAATATAACTACTATAACACTGCTCCCTATGTACAAGAATATAACTACTATAATACTGCCCCCTATGTAGAAGGATATAACTACTATCATACTGCCTCCTATGTACAAGAATATAACTACTATAATACTGCCTCCTATGTACAGAAATATAACTACTATAATACTGCCCCCTATGTACCAGAATATAACTACTATAATAGTGCCTCCTATGTACAAGTATATAACTACTATAATACTGCCTCTATGTACAAGAATATTACTACTATAATACTGCTCCTATGTACAAGAATATAACTACTATAATACTGCTCCTATGTACAAGAATATAACTACTATAATACTGCCCCCTCTGTACAAGAATATAACTTCTATAATACCGCTCCCTATGTACAAGAATATAACTATTATAATACTGCCCACTATGTACAAGAATATAACTACTATAATACTGCTCCCTATGTACAAGAATATAACTACTATAATACTGCCCCATATGTACAAGAATATAACTACTATAATACTGCCCCTATGTACAAGAATATAACAGCTATAATACTGCCCACTATGTACAAGAATATAACTACTCTACTACTGCTCCCTATGTACAAGAATATCACTACTATAATACTGCCCCGTATGTAGAAGAATATAACTACTATAATACTGCCTCCTATGTACAAAAATATAACTACTATAATACTGCCTCCTATGTACAAGAATATAACTACTATAATACTGTCCCCTATCAACAAGAATATAACTATAATAATACTGCCTCCTATGTACAAGTATATAACTACTATAATACTGCCTATGTACAAGAACATTACTATAATACTGCCTCTATGTACAAGAATATAACTACTATAAAACTGCCTCCCTATATACAAGAATATAACTACTATAATAGTGCCTCCTATGTACAAGTATATAACTACTATAATACTGCCCCGTATATAGAAGAATATAACTACTATCATACTGCCTCCTATGTACAAGAATATAACTACTATAATACTGCCTCCTATGTACAAGAATATAACTACTATAATACTGCCCCCTATGTACAAGAATATAACTACTATAATACTGCCTCCTATGTAAAGTATATAACTACTATAATACTGCCCCTATGTACAAGAATGTATCTACTATAATACTGCTCCTATGTACAAGAATATAACTACTATAATACTGCCCCCTATGTACAAGAATATAACTACTATAATACTGCCCCCTATGTACAAGAATATAACTACGATAATACTGCCTCCTATGTACAAGAATATAACTACTATAATACTGCCCCCTATATACAAGAATATAACTACTATAATACTGCCCAATATGTACAAGAATATAACTACTATAATACTGCCCCTCTTTACAAGAATATAACTTCCATAATACTGCCGCTATGTACAAGAATATAACTTCTATAATACTGCTCCCTATGTACAAGAATATAACTACTATATTACTGCCCTAATGGTCAGGAATATAACTACCTTAATACTGCCTCCTATGTACAAGAATATAACTACTATAATACTGCTCCTAATTACAAGAATATAACTACTATAATACTGCCCCTATGTAAAAGAATATAACTACTATAATACTGCCCCCTATGTACAAGAATATAACTACTATAATACTGCCCCCTATGTACAAGAATATAACTACTATCATACTGCTCCCTATGTACAAGAATATAACTACTATAATACTGCCTCCTATGTACAAGAATATAACTACTATAATACTGCCCCCTACGTACAAAAATATAACTACTGTAATACTGCCTCCTATGTACAAGAATATAACTACTATAATACTGTCCCCTATCTACAAGTATATAACTACTAAAATACTGCCTCCTATGTACAAGTATATAACTACTATAATACTGCCTATGTACAAGAACATAACTACTATAATACTGCCTCTATGTACAAGAATATAAATACTATAATACTGCCTCCCTATATACAAGAATATAACTACTATAATTCTGCCCCGTATGTAGAAGAATATAACTACTATAATACTGCCCCGTATGTAGAAGAATATAACTACTATTATACTGCCTCCTATGCACAAGAATATAACTACTATAATACTGCCTCCTATGTACAAGAATATAACTACTATAATACTGCCCCCTATGTACAATAATATAACTACTATAATACTGCCTCCTATGTACAAGTATATAACTACTATAATACTGCCTCTATGTACAAGAATATATCTACTATAATACTGCTCCTATGTACAAGAATATAACTACTATAATACTGCCCCCTCTGTACAAGAATATAACTTCCATAATGCTGCTCCCTATGTACAAGAATATACCTACCATATTACTGCCCTAATGGACAGGAATATAACTACCATAATACTGCCTCCTATGTACAAGAATATAACTACTATAATACTGCCCCCCTATGTACAAGAATATAACTCATATAATACTGCTCCTATGTATAAGAATATAACTACTATACTACTGCCTCCTGTGTACAAGTATATAACTACTATAATACTGCCTCTATGTACAAGAATATAACTACTATAATACTGCCTCCCTATGTACTAGAATATAACTACTATAATACTGCCTCCCTATGTACAAGAATATAACTACTATAATACTGCCCCGTATGTAGAAGAATATAACTGCTATCATACTGCCTACTATGTACAAGAATATAACTACTATAATACTGCCCCGTATGTAGAAGAATATAACTACTATCATACTGCCTCCTATGTACAAGAATATAACTACTATAATACTGCCCCCTATGTGCAAGAATATAACTCCTATAATACTGCTCCCTATGTACAAGAATATAACTACTGTAATACTGCCTCCTATGTACAAGAATATAACTACTATAGTACTGCCCCCTATGTACAAGAATATAACTACTATAATACTGCCTCCTATGTACAAGAATATAACTACTATAATACTGCCTCCTATGTACAAGAATATAACTACTATAATACTGCCCCAATGTACAAGAATATAACTACTATAATACTGCTCCTATGTACAAGAATATAACTACTATAATACTGCCCCCTATGTACAAGAATATAACTACTATAATACGGCCCCTATGTACAAGAATATAACTACTATAATACTGCCCCCTATGTACAAGAATATAACTCCTATAATACTGCTCCCTATGTACAAGAATATAACTACTATAATACTGCCCCGTATGTAGAAGAATATAACTACTATCATACTGCCTCCTATGTACAAGAATATAACTACTATAATACTGCCTCCTATGTACAAGAATATAACTACTATAATACTGCCCCCTATGTACAAGAATATAACTACTATAATACTGCCTCCTATGTACAAGAATATAACTACTATAATACTGCCTCCTATGTACAAGAATATAACTACTATAATACTGCCCCTATGTATAAGAATATAACTACTATAATACTGCCTCCTATGTACAAGTATATAACTACTATAATACTGCCCCCTATGTAGAAGAATATATCTACTATAATACTGCTCCTATGTACAAGAATATAACTACTATAATACTGTCTCCTATGTACAAGAATATAACTACTATAATACTGCCCCCTATGTACAAGAGTATAACTACTATAATACTGCCCCCTATGTACAAGAATATAACTACTATAATACTGCTCCTATGTACAAGAATGGAACTACTATACTACTGCCTCCTGTGTACAAGTATATAACTACTATAATACTGCCTCTATGTACAAGAATATAACTACTATAATACTGCCTCCCTATGTACTAGAATATAACTACTATAATACTGCCTCCCTATGTACAAGAATATAACTACTATAATACTGCCCCGTATGTAGAAGAATATAACTGCTATCATACTGCCTACTATGTACAAGAATATAACTACTATAATACTGCCCCGTATGTAGAAGAATATAACTACTATCATACTGCCTCCTATGTACAAGAATATAACTACTATAATACTGCCCCCTATGTGCAAGAATATAACTCCTATAATACTGCTCCCTATGTACAAGAATATAACTACTATAATACTGCCCCGTATGTAGAAGAATATAACTACTATCATACTGCCTCCTATGTACAAGAATATAACTACTATAATACTGCCTCCTATGTACAAGAATATAACTACTATAGTACTGCCCCCTATGTACAAGAATATAACTACTATAATACTGCCTCCTATGTACAAGAATATAACCACTATAATACTGCCTCCTATGTACAAGAATATAACTACTATAATACTGCCCCAATGTACAAGAATATAACTACTATAATACTGCTCCTATGTACAAGAATATAACTACTATAATACTGCCCCCTATGTACAAGAATATAACTACTATAATACGGCCCCTATGTACAAGAATATAACTACTATAATACTGCCCCCTATGTACAAGAATATAACTCCTATAATACTGCTCCCTATGTACAAGAATATAACTACTATAATACTGCCCCGTATGTAGAAGAATATAACTACTATCATACTGCCTCCTATGTACAAGAATATAACTACTATAATACTGCCTCCTATGTACAAGAATATAACTACTATAATACTGCCCCCTATGTACAAGAATATAACTACTATAATACTGCCTCCTATGTACAAGAATATAACTACTATAATACTGCCTCCTATGTACAAGAATATAACTACTATAATACTGCCCCTATGTATAAGAATATAACTACTATAATACTGCCTCCTATGTACAAGTATATAACTACTATAATACTGCCCCCTATGTAGAAGAATATATCTACTATAATACTGCTCCTATGTACAAGAATATAACTACTATAATACTGTCTCCTATGTACAAGAATATAACTACTATAATACTGCCCCCTATGTACAAGAGTATAACTACTATAATACTGCCCCCTATGTACAAGAATATAACTACTATAATACTGCCCCCTATGTACAAGAATATAACTACTATAATACTACTCCTATGTACAAGAATATAACTACTATAATACTGCTCCTATATACAAGAATATAACCACTATCATACTGCCCCGTATGTAGAAGAATATAACTACTATAATACTGCCCCCTATGTACAAGAATATAACTACTATAATACTGCCCCCTATGTACAAGAATATAACTACTATAATACTACTCCTATGTACAAGAATATAACTACTATAATACTGCCTCCTATGTACAAGAATATAACTACTATCATACTGCTCCCTATGTACAAGAATATAACTACTATAATACTGACCCTATGTACAAGAATATAACTACTATAATACTGCCCCCTATGTACAAGAATATAACTACTATAATACTGCCACCTATGTACAAGAATATAACTACTATGATACTGCCCCCTATGTACAAGAATATAACTACTATAATACTGCCTCCTATGTACAAGAATATAACTACTATAACACTGCCCCCTATGTACAAGAATATAACTACTATAATACTGCCCTCTATGTACAAGAATATAACTACTATAATACTGCCTCCTATGTACAAGAATATACATACTATAATACTGCCTCCTATGTACAAGAATATAACTACTATAATACTGCCTCCTATGTACAAGAATATAACTACTATAATACTGCTTCCTATGTACAAGAATATAACTACTATAATACTGCCCCCTATGTACAGGAATATAACTACTATAATACTACCCCCTATGTACAAGAATATTACTACTATAATACTGCCTCCTATGTACAAGAATATAACTACTATAATACTGCATCCTATGTACAAGAATATAACTACTATAATACTGCTCCTATGTACAAGAATATAACTACTATAATACTGCTCCTATGTACAAGAATATAACTACTATAATACTGCCTCCTATGTACAAGAATATAACTACTATAATACTGCCCTTATGGACATAAATACGTATGTGAACTACGGTTTAGTAGCACTTTAACCAGTATGGTTTAACAAGCATCGTTGTGCTGTTACCTCGTCATTGGCTTTGTTGCTGTGGATGAGAGAATCCTCATTTGCTTTGAATAGGTGAAGACATTCTTCATCCACAGGATGAGTTTCAAACATGTATATCAGCATGAAATATGACATTGTCTTTGCAGGAAGAAAAATTGCTGTTCTTCAAAGTCGTGTTTTACGTAAATTCTTCCGTGCAGCAGAATTTTCCAGTGACAGTCGCTAAGCTGCAGGAATAATGAGTACATCTGTCAATGTGCTGTAGGCCCTGGCGATACAGCCTTCTTATCTAACCTGTTTGGAAGTCTGCAGAGGCGTCCATCACCAAGTGCAGCAGAGCTCTGTCTTATTATCTGTCCTCTGTCTGCTTATTATATCGTTTGTTTAGTAGTAGGGAGTGTTATAGTCCATACAGGCTTGACATTAATAGTTTGAGCCCATAATTTATGTCAGTTTAGGTCCCCTTGCCAGATATTCTCAATATAGGTGGAAGCAAGGAACTCTGGCTCTACAGCCGACTCCTATGTGAGGAGACAGCAACTTCTCACCAGGACAGATAACTTTGTCCTGAAGCCAGTGCCTCTTCACCACCCATAGTTATGTCTCTGGTTGACTCAACATCCAACTCTTAACTGGTTTTCCCGTGATTAGATGGTGCAGGCTTGTTATCTAGTGACCAGGCTTCCATTTTGTGCGCCCAGGCATATAATTGATGACCAAGTTCATCATCCCCTTGGCTAGTGTTCAGCAAACTTTTGAAAAGTTTGGTCTGACCAGTTCGCTGAAGTTCTGTAAAAAGATCATTTAAGTGTGAATTAAGGCAGATGATTCAGAATCTCACCAACAACCCGAAAAAAACATTTGTTTTCTTCTTGTGGCTCAGTAGTTAGCACTGTTGCCTTGCAGTGCTGGGGTCCTAGGTTGAAATCTGACTGAGGACAACATCTGCATGGAGTTTGTCACCTATTAGTATGTTTTTGGAGAATATACAAACCATGCGATTGTTGTCCTTGGTCAGATTTAATCTAGAACCCCAGTACTGCAAGTCAACAGTCAGAACCACTGAGCTACTATGCTTCTTCTTCCTCAATAAATGCATGTCCTGTATAAACAAAGGTGATTGTTATGAGGAATAAACCCATAAAAACTCCACACAGATGCTGTCCTTCATCAGATTTGAGCCTAGGAAGCCGGCACTGCAAGGCAACAGTGCTAACAGCTAAGACACCCTGATTCTTCCTCCTTCTCCGCCATAAATATATATGCTATATAAATAAAGGTGAATATTCTTAGGAATGAACTCACACAAACACAAGGAGAACATTCAGGCTCCATGCAGATGTTCTCCTTCATCAGATTAAACCTAGGCCCTTAGCACTCCAGCACAACCGTGCTAAGTACGAAGTCACAATGCTCTACTTCCTTCTTCCTCCTTTTCCTGGGTTCGGACAGGACAGATCGCTCAAGGTTCGAACCGAACTTTCTTCAACTTTACTGAGAACTGAGCTTTTAGCAAAGTTCGACCCGAAAGACGGTTTGACTGGCTACGGTTCACTCTACACTACCTGTGGCCTTTGTTGAGATGCCAATGTGTTTGACCATTAGATAGATTAGCTCTCCTTCCACTTCTTACTGACCTTGTCCTAAAAAGGATTTTTTAAAACCATCTTTGGTTGTTGGAGCAGACTTAGTATGTTCAGGGATGACCCTTCAGGATTTTCTCCTCATGGTAGAGATCTGGTCGGGTTGCAAAACTTTGAAATAATATCAAAACTCAATATTAAACATAAAATTCTAATTAATATTAAATACTAAATATATTTTTTAACAGCTCCATCCAGTTCTGCATCTTAAAGGGAATGTGTCAGAAAATTACCTATTGTATAAATTAAGTTTTTATATCAAACGTTTTTTAAGAATTTTTTGTTACTATTTTTCTTTATTTCTGATGTTATTTAAATAAAAAAAAACCAAACCCTGCAGTTTTTACACTGACCACTAGGCTTAATAATACCATGTTTCCCTGCAAATAAGATACTGTCTTATATTAATTTTCGCCCCAAAAGAGGCACAGTGTCTTATTTTTGGGGGTGTCTTATACTCACCTGGCCCGTGGCATCTGATTCCCTCGCGCTCGTCTTTAGTGCTGTGGCAGGCTACCGTGTCCTCAGCATTGATGCAGCATTCTCTTTCTGGTGGCGGGGCTTTGAATATCCCGCTTCCAGCAAGTGAGTGCTGTGATTGGATCACGAGTACCATTGCTCAGCCAATCAGAGATGGCGCTCGATGAACCAATCACAGCCATTCAATGATGTCATTCACTGACTGGCTGTGAATGATCAAGCGCCGTCTCTGATTCGCTGAGCAATGGCACTCGTGATCTAATCACAGCACTCACTTGTTGGAAGCGGGGTATTCAAAGCCCCGTCACCAGCAAGAGAGTGCTGCGTCAACACTGAGGGCACGGCAGCCTGCTGCAGCACCGGAGACCAACTTGGGGGACTCAGGCGCTGACGGCTAGGTGAGTATTGCTGTTTTTTTTCACACAGTGTAGCTAGGGCTTATTTTCAAAGGAGGGCTTATATTTCGAGCCTCCCTCAAAAATCGGGGTAGGGCTTATTTTAATGGAAACACGGTAGCTGGACACTACCTGCTCTGTAGAAATCACTTCTTACCAGTCATCCTATTATGATAATAGGCAAGATTACACTGATCACCAGGTGAACAAGGTTCCAGTGTGAACTGAAACGCGTTCTCTACATGTTTCTGTGATCAAGCACAATTTTTAATAATAAAACAGGAATTGTGCACCCAAGGATGTATTCCCGATCTTTTGGATGTATCTGTTATAAGAAGCCACAATGACCGGAAGGCTGTTTACTCATCTGTGAGCATACCTGTGAATGGAATGAGGAGAAGCAGACCAGAGTAAGGTGGGACTTTACTTATTACTCAAACAATAAATCTTGGTTGGTGAGTTTTTCAGTAAGACAGTCACTTAAAGGAATCAGCGTTACAGCTGCTTAAACTCAACCCACACTTAAAGGCTCTTTTAGACAGGATGAGTGCCAGGCAAACAATGCCTGACACCCGTCCCCGCACATACTCGTTCTCGTGCACCTGCATGGAAGCTAGTATCGCTGGCTCACAGCAGGGTGGCTGCAGGAGATTTCTCTCCTCGCTCTCCCCCGCCCCTCTCCATTGACATAACACAGTGGCTGTTCAGTACTGAACAGACGCTATTTGCACTGAACAATGAGCGATCATCTCATCGTCCATCGTTTATGCTGCATAAACGATGAGCTAATCGCTGATCACTCAGTGTAAATAGCAGACTTCAGTACTGCACGGCCAAAATGTTAAAGGGGTTGTCTCGCGTAGCTCCGCCCCCGTCACATGTGCCGATTCCAGCCAATCAGGAGGCTGGAATCGGCACATGTGATGGGGGCGGAGCTACGCGATGACGCGTACAAGGGGGGGGGGCAAAATGCCGCTGCTGCCGAGCTGAGCCGAAGGGAGAAGACCCATCTGCGCAAGCGCGTCTAAAAAAGCAAGAAGACACCGAAATTAGACGGAGCCATGGAGACGGGGACGCCAGCAACGGAGCAGGTCAGTGAATAACTTCTGTATGGCTCATATTTAATGCACGATGTATATTACAAAGTGCATTAATATGGCCATACAGAAGTACTTAACCCCACTTGCTTTCGCGAGACAACCCCTTTAAGTCAATGGAGAGGGGCGGGGGAGAGCGAGGAGAGAAACCTCCTGCAGCCGCCCTGCTGTGAGCCAGCAATATTAGCACCTGTGCAGGTGCACGAGAGCGAGTATGTGCGGGGACGGGTGTCAGGCATTGTTTGCCCGACACTCACCACTCCTAAAGGACCTTTTAGGCCTCATGTCCACGGGGAAAATCAGATCCGCTGCAGATTCTACATGTAGAATCTGCAGCGGGTCCCTCCTGCCCCGCGGACATGAGCGCCGAAAATAGCAATTTAAAAGCATTTACCTATCCGTAGCGGGCGGCGAAGCTCTGCTCTTCCTCACGGCCGGATCTTCATTTTCGGCCGGCGGATGAATTCCTGACGCCGGCGGCACGTCGCCGGCACGTCTTCGACGTGCCGCGCGCATGCGCCGGGCACATCCGCCGAGCCGAAGCAAGGGAGATGCGGCCGTGAGGAAGAGCAGAGCTTCGCGGTCCGCTGCGGGTGAGTAAATGCTTTAAATTCCTATTTTAGGTCTCCCGCGGATCCGGACGGCTTCCATAGGCTTCAATAGAAGCCCGCGGGAGCCATCCCCGCGGGAGACCCGCATGAAAATGGAGCATGGTCCAGATTTTTTCATGCTCCATTTTTTTTAAAATCACTTTTATTGACGATCCGCGGGTATTTATCTACCCGCGGGTGGTCAATGCATCCCTATGGGGTGCGGATCCGCGCGCGGGAGATCCGCTGCGGATTTTAAATCTCATTTTGCCCGTGGACATGAGCCCTAAGAGTCCTGTGACACCATTCAGAACACTTTAGAAACTCTGTTACAGTCCTCTGTACAAGCCCAGACTTGTTGCAACTTGTAGCATTCTTTGCAAATACAATCCTCAGTTACATTGCAAACCAATTTAGTCACACGCTCTCTTAATCACATTGCAGGTCACTTTAATTACACAGTTTCTTAATTGCTCTCAGGCCTCTGAAATAAACACAGTCTCTTAATTATCAGCAGCCCTCTCGTGGCTTTGTGGGCTCACATGCAATGCTTGCTATTTACTGTATATGGCTCCCAGTCTCCGCACCAGTTTCATTCCCCCATAGTGGTGGTAATTATGACTGGTACTCTTCCACTGTTGATTGTTCTCAACTGACTCAACCGTCCCTCTAGAGTACTTGAACCAAAATAGCTATGATCGAAATGATAATGCATTGCAGTACTCCTTTGTCTGGCATTCAGTTGCCATGGTAACGCATTGGCCCTCCACAATTACATAGTGCTTCCTCTGTGAACCCTTTACATGCCACGATCTACATTGATCATGGCATATAAAGGGTAAAAAGCGGGGATTAGTGTTACCACCAATCCCTGCTGTTACAGTGGTAGGCCGTCTGTCAGTCACAGTAGGCTCTTGCTGCAGGATGTCGCAGAATCACTTCTGAGCCTATGTAATCTATAGGACATAGTTTTAGATTTTGTTGCCTTAAGTACCATGCGCCCCTTAAGTATTAAGTAACATAAACCTATGCCCTGTGGCATTTCGGTTACCTAAAAGCATGCAGTTCTTCCATTACTGCCCTCAAGTTTGCTGTGAACATTTGTTAATAGAGATGAGCGAGCATACCCGCTAAGGCAAACTATTCGAGCGAGTAGTGCCTTATGCGAGTACCTGCCCGCTCGTCTCTAAAGATTCGGGTGCTAGCAGGGGGTGGGGGAGAGTGGGAAGGAACGGAGGGGAGATCTCTCTCTCCCTCTCCCCCCCCCCCCCCCGCTCCTCCCTGCTCACTCCCGCAACTCACAGGTCTCCCCCGCCGGCACCCGAATCTTTACAGTGGGCAGGTACTCGCATAAGGCACTACTCGCTTGAGTAGTCTGCCTTAGCGAGTACGCTCTCTCATCTCTATTTGTTAACAGATTCTGAGTGAGATAAGCCCCGGTCAACCAAATACAGGATTTTGCTGATATCCCGTTTGCACTGAAATCTTCATTGTTGTTAACCTGTTTCACATAGAACAAGAGACTGAGTTACTCCGAGTTACTGGAACCTACATTTATAATTACTTGTAGTTGTAATAAAAACTTAATTTGTTCAGCCATGGTGACTCCTGCAGCCCATGTCAACTACCTCCCAAGTCTCTGGGCAACAGCTGCCTATTTCTAGACCCGGCCTTCACCTTAACCTGTGTGGTTGGAACCAGGACCTGAGTCCTTTATGTCACCCCTGCCCGCATTATAGGAGGAGACCAGATTCTAAGCCTGCACCCTTAATTCTTCTTCACAGTGGCATACTCTTTTGCAAACACCTTCCGCACTTTCTGAACTTCCCATTGACTGCAGGGGTCAGGTGGAAGATCTGGAGGACTTGAGATCATAGAGAGCTGTAAGTTGGAGAGCAATTTCAGTGGTACTGAGCCTCGAAACAGACTCCTTTGCCAGAAGAGAGCTGTCAAAGGAGTGAGGAGTCTTAGAGAGCTATGAAGAACGTGTCCTAGAGAATCTGTGTCTGATAGAGAAGGGCAGTAGCACAAGAAAGGAGGCAGCTTGAAGTTGAGGAGCACAGCTCCATAACGCACCAGAACCAACGTCGCTGAAAGAGCAAAGCTGCAGAGAGACCACTACAAAGAATTTACATCATCCTGCAGCTCTGTGAATGAGGTGACCCCCAACAAATGTCCAAAGTCACGTCACCTACATTACAATAGTGAACACACTGGACATATGTAAGTGAGGTTGGCCCTCAGGAAAAGACCCGACATGGGCTCATGGGTTATGACTTAAAAGTAAGCCTACCAGTTAAAATACACAAGCTCAAGCCAACATCAGAGGAACACATATTCATCCCCCAGTTGTTGACAAGTTGTTTGACAACACTTGCGTTACTTTTTAGCTGTGTGCGGGCTACCGCCATTGCTGGGTTGAAACGTTGAGTGGTACTACCACATGTTCTACAGTTGAAGTATGTTGCTTATCTTTGTTATTTATAAAGGACTGTTACCATATCATAAAATTTAAGCCTACTCTTAGTTAGACTCAGTTAGGTTGTTTAGCATTTCTGAAGAACTACTTATGTAATAGCAGAAGTTTCTACGGACAACTAATTCTCCAATTTACTTGTTGGAATAGAAAAATATATATTTTTTATAAGCCTTGTGTTCATATCACACCCCTATTCCTGTGTTGCCAGCTCCTACTGTGATACTCGAATATTGCCTAGAATCATATGCTGAACTGGTCAATCTGAAGCAAGCCCTCACCAGGGCGGTGTGTCTCCAGCAGGACTGAAGAAGAGGCAAAGGGCCTCGAAACGTTTTTTGGTGTCTTTATGCTGGATTTTATTTAAATAAAAGAACGACGCCTTTATTCAAATATGTGCACATGTTTTCTAAAATAAGTTGCTCCACCCTATCAGTTTTTTGCCCTACTCCTCTCACTCATTGTTTGGCTGGCCAACCAATTGGGTTGCACAGTTACTGATTCGGCAGCACCTGAAACTGTTTCCACGCAGCTCCCTCTACCTCTCACGATAAAAACACCTCTTGAAAAAACTGAAATAGAAAAAAATGAGATTTGGTTTTTCCTCACTGGAGTAGCTCCACCTCCTCCTCCGTTTCTACCCCCCTTATTCTACTCACCAGTCTATAAAGGAACATTGATATGATTAACTATTTATAACCAGTCATGACTTCAAAATGACTTCGGAACTAGAGATGAGCGAGTATACTCGCTAAGGCTAACTACTCGAGCGAGTAGTGCCTTAGCCGAGTATCCTCCCGCTCGTCTGTAAAGATTTAGCTGCCGGCGCGGGTGACAGGTGAGTTGCGGCGGTAAGCAGGGTGGAGCGGGGGGGAGGGGGGAGAGGGAGAGAGGGATCTCCCCTCTGCTCCTACCCGCTCTCCCCTGCCGCCGGCCCCCGAATCTTTAGAGACGAGCGGGAGGATACTCGGCTAAGGCACTACTCGCTCGATTAATGTGCCTTAGCGAGTATACTCGCTCATCTCTATTCGGAACCCAATCACTGAGGTACATGGCTCAATAGAAAAAGAGAGGGCATTACAGGTTACTGATTTTTCACCTCCCGCCAGCCAGTAAAGTCAGTTTTATGGGTAAGATGGTGGAGATGGGTTTTCTTTAAGGCTAGGGCCACATGGCAGGAAAAACGATGCATGTGACTTCTGTTGTAGCCTTTGAGGCAAAAAGTCACATGGTCCAATCACAAAATCAATTTCCATCCCACCATAATGTAATCACATGGTTACAACTGTGGCCACAACTTTCACGTGGCTTTTGTGTAATTTCCCATGAAGCCATCGAATATGCCCAGTCTGATAAGAAGCTCAGGTCAACGCCTTTTTTCCCATTATTTTGTCCTTTTTTTCCTAAAATATCTTTTCCAAGAAGGAACTGATCTTGGATTCTTCAATAAGCAGCCAGATGTTCAGACTCTCCCAGTGATTCCCCCTCGGTACACACACATCATTCTTCGTCAACCTTTTTATTAAAAGAATCTATATTGCGCTCTGTGTGATCCAACAGATAGCTGCTGCGTCCCGGGAGAAGCACATTCCTCTCCTTGGTAATTGTTATTTTTCCCTTTTTTTTTCTTCTATCTTTATTTCTCCTGCTTAAGGAACGGGGACAGTGAGTCACAGTTTGCGCACTTTCGTTGCCCGCAGACTTTTTCATCTATTTTTAGAATCCCCCTGATAGCAATGGCAAAAGTTCTGATCGCAGCAGGTTACTTCTTTTTCAACCACAAATTTAACTACTTGTAAACCAAGAAATAAAGGGGTTGCACAGGACTAGAAAAAAAAATGGCTTCTTTCTTCCAAAAGCACCACCACACCTACCCATCGCTTGTGTCGACCAGTCAATGCAGCTCAGCTGCAACATGAAATTCAACCTGTGGAATTTTTTATTTTTAATATTTCCCTTTTTTAATTTTTTATTTTTTAGCAGAAAGTGATTTGATATTTAAAATTTGATCTATTTTTCAGATATGTACAAAATTGTGAATTCCATGGTGTCTTCCACAAACTCACCATTGTAGCCAGAGGCGTAACTTGAAGCTCCTGGGCCCCAATGCAAAACCTGTAAGAGGGCGCCCAACTATAATGCTTTATTCATAGTACTGGGCTTCCTATATGGAGAAGAGAGACCTTATGGGCCCCCCAAAGCTCCTGGGCCCGGGTGCAACCGCATCCCCTGCATCCTCTATAGTTACGCCCCTGGTTGTAGCAGAGTTTGGCTGTTCTTCACCCACTTTAAGATCCCTACACAGCTATTTCTATTTCAGTTAATGACTGTGTTTCAACCTGCATATGAAAATTATGATCACTATCATCTATTTACTATCATCGGTTAATCATACACCTGACTATATATACTGTATATATACACACACTGAATGGTCTTTTTATTAAAGACACCAGCCCTTTTATGATTGGAGCTTCCCTGTATGGAAATTAGAGCCATGACCCCGGAGTGCAGAATAAAATCATGTAAAAAGTTTTGCGTAGATCAGTTTTAGTGTGAATCCATATTAGATGGAAAAATCCAGTGATCTGAGTGATTTCCAATCAGGCCAAGTCATCGGTGCTAGACTAGCCAAGGGCAGGATTTCACAGCCAACCTTGTGGGGTTTTCTCATCAGTTGTAAGGGGGTATCCCATGTATGTGATGTAACAAGCTGCAGTTGTTTTCTTTATTAGAGTATTTTGTCTGTGGGTAAAACCTGACCTCTACAGGCCAAAATGTGTTATTGCGATAGAGAAATTTCTTGCTCATGGTAAGTAATATAATCTTGTTTGTGATTGACTGCGGCAGAGCACATGGCGTGTGCAGACACTGCAACCACATACACCTAATATTGTCAGGACAGGGTCCGGGATAATGGAAGTCCCTGAGAAAACCCGCAACCCCTGCCCCTGCCTAGTTGCCCCCCTGGGCTAACCCCCAGGGCGACAACTGGGTGGCAGTCCCTACCCTCACTTGGGAAGCGGGACACGGGAAGACAAACAGACACTGAAGACAAACAAAACGGTAGAATGGTCAGACTATCCGGGTTGGCAATAGGAGGGTATGCGGTACAAAGGGGTCAGGCAAAAACGAAGTCAAGTCCAAAAGCCGGGTCACAACAGGAGTCAAAACAATACACGGGTGCAGCTGGAAGACCAAACTAACAATGGCAAAGCTGGAAGGAAACAGACACATTTAAATGCTGTCAAAACTCCCGCCCCAGAAGCTGATTGGGGCGGGGAGCCTGACAGCAGCAGGGCCAATCAAGGAGGTGCTGGGGACACGCCCCCAGCCTTGCTGAACAGACAGATACCAAGGAAGCACGCCTGGTAGTCATGGAGATGGGGACGCGGCGTGAGGCAGCACCCGCTGCATCCCTAGCAGCCTGGCGGCGACCAGATTTACAGCGGCCAGGGGAGATCACTAGAACCAGGGCTCCCCTGCGCCATACTCCTGCAACCCGGGTGGTAGGACCGGTAGTGCAGGGACAGAGGCCCCGAGAGTTGCCAGGCATGGATGCAACGTCAGACATAGTAGTTTCCGCGAGAAATGATTGATCCCAGCTGGGTATCTGTATCTGGCCCTCTGGCACAGCTAAGCCATGGTGCCCTAACCATAGCTGCAGTAATCTTGGATATTCCATTGACAAGGAAGCCCCAGTTTGAATTTGGAGCTGTGTTCTAGTGTTTACCACAGCCACATTACCGGCGCTGCTCCCACCATCGAGTACCTGGAGATGGTTTAGTTGGTCATTACTGCCGTAAGTTGTCTGTTAAGAAGCCTGTTTGACGCATCAACCTCAAGTACCTTCACTCAAGTACCTTCACTCAATGCCTGAGACCGCTCTCTACCAAGTGCTGGCCCTGTAATTGGCACTAACTTCATTATGGCCCAGAGTTCGGCACCCAGAAAGCAGTGTCCCAGGCTGCCCCATTACCTCCATGCCTTTTTCACCCAGTCAGTCCAGCACCCCTGACTCAGAAACTTCATCTCCTGCAGGCCCTCCGGACAATGTTCTGCCTGAGGCCCCGCTACCATCCCAGGGTCTCCTTTACAGCATTGTGAAGAGTATACCAAGTATGGCATGATCAAGGAAATGCATCAAGCAAAAGGGAATCCTGTGGAGGGAAGCAACTCATCAATGGAAGGGATCAGAGGAGAATATCAGGAATCGGTCTGATGAACAGGTGGTACATAGTCAAGCAAATTGCATCTGGATACAACACTGGATGCTCAATCCATTTCTATCTTTTAGGAACACAAATGCCCACTCAAAATAAGCGCAGAACGCGGTAAATGGGTTGTGTATAATGTTTATTGCTACATATTCTCTTCATTGTGTCCGGTCATAGCATTGTGGCTTGCACAGTAGTTTGTGTCTTCAAACATCTGCAGCGAGGCTGATGATAAGGGTCACCTTGCCGCCATGATGTTCTCATCACTGCTTTCAACAGCTGTAGGAAGCTTTGATCACGCGATGTCGGATCCTGGCTGCCATTTGCAGGCTCTTCAACCATTCGGACTGCATCCTCACATTACGAGATAGTATACATCATTTAGCCTATGAGTCTCAAGTGTTGCCAGAGTATCTCAGGCCAGGAAACTGTGTGTTACTAATTGTGTTGACTAGAGATAAGCGGATTGAAAAATAAAGATATGACATGTTAAATGTGACCCCTGGGATGCTTGGCTTGGCAGCATTTACAGAGGAATTGAAGCAAACACGAATAACGAACTTTCAAAATTCTTGTTAATGTAAAATAGAATTTACTTATCGGAAGTTATGATGGTACTTTAGACGGAGCTGAGTTGTGGAATAGCTATAGGCATTAAACTGGTTGCCACGAAATGGTCATGGACCAAAACAAATGTACCAGCATGCAAACACAAGGAAAATCCTTACAGCAAATTGAATAATGGGACTCCTTCCCTGTAGTTACTCATGTAATTAATCGTGCGGAATTTAGGGTAGAGCATTCAATATTTTGCAGAAAAATATAACTACTATTATACTGCCGCCCATGTACAAGAATATAGCTGCTATAATACTACCCCTATGTACAAGAATATAGCTGCTATAATACTGCTCCTATGTAGAAGAATATAACTACTATAATACTGCCCCCTATGTACAAGAATATAACTACTATAATACTGCCTCCTATGTACAAGAATATAACTACTATAATACTGCCCCCTATGTACAAGAATATAACTAGTATAATACTGCCCCCTATGTACAAGAATATAACTACTATGATACTGCTCCATATGTACAACAATAAAACCACTATAATACTGCCCCCTATGTACAATAATATAACTACTATTATACTGCCCCCTATGTACGAGAATATAACTACTATAATACTGTCCCCTATATACACGAATATAACTACTATAATACTACCCCCTATGTACAACAATATAACTACTATAATACTGCCCCCTATGTACAAGAATATAACTACTATAATACTGCCTCCTATGTACAAGAATATAACTACTATAATATTGCCCCCTATGTACAAGAATATAACTACTATAATACTGTCCCCTATGTACAAGAATATAACTACTATAATACTGCCTCCTATGTACAAGAATATAACTACCATAATATTGTCCTCTACATACAAGAATATAATTACTATAATACTGCCCCCTATGTAAAAGAATATAACTACTATAATACTGCTCCCTGTGTACAAGAATATAACTACTATAATACTGCCTCCCATGTACAAGAATATAACTACTATAATACTGCCCCCTATGTACAAGAATATAACTACTATAATACTGCCTCCTATGTACTAGAATATAACTACTATATTACTGCCCCCCTATGTACAAGAATGTAACTACTATAATACTGCCTACTATGTGCAAGAATATAACTACTATAATACTACTCCTATGTACAAGAATATAACTACTATAATACTGCTCCCATGTACAAGAATATAACTACTATAATACTGCCCCCTATGTACAAGAATATAACTACTATAATACTGCCCCCTATGTACAAGAATATAGCTGCTATAATACTGCTCCTCTGTACAAGAATATAACTACTTTAATACAGCCCCTATGTACAAGAATATAACTACTATAATACTGCTCCCCTATGTACAAGAATATAACTACTATAATACTGCTCCCTATGTACAAGAATATAACTGCTATAATACTGCCTCCTATGTACAAGAATATAACTACTAATATACTGCCCTCTACACGAGAATATAACTACTATAATACTGTCCCCTATATACAAGAATATAACTACTCTAATACTGCCCCCTGTGTACAAGAATATAACTACTATAATACTGCCTCCTATGTACAAGATTATAACTACTATAATACTGACCCCTATATACAAGAATACAACTACTATAATTCTGCCTCCTATGTACAAGAATATAACTACTATAATACTGCCCCTATGTACAAGAATATAACTACTATAATATTGTCCTCTATATACAAGAATATAACTACTATAATACTGCCCACTATGTACAAGAATATAACTACTATAATATTGTCCTCTATATACAAGAATATAACTACTATAATACTGCTCCCTATGTACAAGAATATATCTACTATGCTACTGCTCCTATGTACAAGAATATAACTACTATAATACTGCCCCTATGTACAAGAATATAACTACTATAATACTGCCCCCTGTGTACAAGAATACAACTACTATAATACTGCCTCCTATGTACAAGAATATAACTACTATAATACTGCCCCCTATGTACAAGAATTTAACTACTATAATACTGCCCCCTATATACAAGTATATAACTACTATAATACTGCCCCCTATGTACAAGAATATAACTACTATAATACTGCCCCCTATGTACAAGAATATAACTACTCTAATACTGCCCCCTATGTACAAGAATATAACTACTATAATACTGCCTCCTATGTACAGGATTATAACTACTATAATACTGTCCCCTATATACAAGAATACAACTACTATAATTCTGCCTCCTATGTACAAGAATATAACTACTATAATACTGCCCCCTATGTACAAGAATATAACTACTTTAATACTGCCCCTATGTACAAGAATATAACTACTATAATATTGTCCTCTATATACAAGAATATAACTACTATAATACTGCCCACTATGTACAAGAATATAACTACTATAATATTGTCCTCTATATACAAGAATATAACTACTATAATACTGCTCCCTATGTACAAGAATATATCTACTATAATACTGCTCCTATGTACAAGAATATAACTACTATAATACTGCCCCTATGTACAATAATATAACTACTATAATACTGCCCCTATGTACAAGAATATAACTACTATAATACTGCCCCCTTTGTACAAGAATATAACTACTATAATACTGCTCCTATGTACCAGAATATAACTACTATAATACTGCTCCCTATGTACAAGAATATAACTACTATAATATTGTCCTCTATATATAAGAATATAATTACTATAATACTGCCCCCTATGTTCAAGAATATAACTACTTTAATACTGCCCCGATATGTACAAGAATATAACTACTATAATACTGCCCCCTGTGTACAAGAATACAACTACTATAATACTGCCTCCTATGTACAAGAATATAACTACTATAATACTGCCCCCTATGTACAAGAATTTAACTACTATAATACTGCCCCCTATATACAAGTATATAACTACTATAATACTGCCCCCTATGTACAAGAATATAACTACTATAATACTGCCCCCTATGTACAAGAATATAACTACTATAATACTGCCCCCTATGTACAAGAATATAACTACTCTAATACTGCCCCCTATGTACAAGAATATAACTACTATAATACTGCCTCCTATGTACAGGATTATAACTACTATAATACTGTCCCCTATATACAAGAATACAACTACTATAATTCTGCCTCCTATGTACAAGAATATAACTACTATAATACTGCCCCCTATGTACAAGAATATAACTACTATAATATTGTCCTCTATATACAAGAATATAACTACAATAATACTGCCCCTATGTACAAGAATATAACTACTATAATATTGTCCTCTCTATACAAGAATATAACTACTATAATACTGCTCCCTATGTACAAGAATATATCTACTATACTACTGCTCCCTATGTACAGTAATATAACTACTATAATACTGCCCCGATATGTACAAGAATATAACTACTATAATACTGCCCCCTGTGTACAAGAATACAACTACTATAATACTGCCTCCTATGTACAAGAATATAACTACTATAATACTGCCCCCTGTGTACAAGAATTTAACTACTATAATACTGCCCCCTATATACAAGTATATAACTACTATAATACTGCCCCCTATGTACAAGAATATAACTACTATAATACTGCCCCCTATGTACAAGAATATAACTACTATAATACTGCCCCCTATGTACAAGAATATAACTACTTTAATACTGCCCACTATGTACAAGAATATAACTACTATAATATTGTCCTCTCTATACAAGAATATAACTACTATAATACTGCTCCCTATGTACAAGAATATATCTACTATACTACTGCTCCCTATGTACAGTAATATAACTACTATAATACTGCCCCGATATGTACAAGAATATAACTACTATAATACTGCCCCGATATGTACAAGAATATAACTACTATAATACTGCCCCCTGTGTACAAGAATACAACTACTATAATACTGCCTCCTATGTACAAGAATATAACTACTATAATACTACCCCCTATGTACAAGAATTTAACTACTATAATACTGCCCCCTATATACAAGTATATAACTACTATAATACTGCCCCCTATGTACAAGAATATAACTACTATAATACTGCCCCCTATGTACAAGAATATAACTACTATAATACTGCCCCCTATGTACAAGAATATAACTACTATAATACTGCCCCCTATGTACAAGAATATAAATACTATAATACTGCCCCCTATGTACAAGACTATAACTGCTGCAGTGTTTCTCAGAAAATATGACCAAGCCCAAAAATAAGTCCTACCCTGATTTTTCGGGGTTTTTCAGGGAGACTTGAAATATAAGCCATACCCCAAAAATAAGCCTTAGCTAGATTACCTTAGGTCCTCCTTCTGGTCTCCAGAGCTCCGTCGCGCTTGCTTTATTCCTTGACTGTCAACAGAAGGTCGCTTTCTGGTTACGGGATTCATAAAGTCTGCCTCCAGAAAGTGATGGCTCTGATTGATTCTGAATGGCTCTGATTGGCGTTGCTAAGCCAATCAATGCAGCGGCCGAAGAACCAATCACAACCATCGCATTTTGGAGGCGGGATTTATGAATTGTCAGAGGCTCGGCATTGACTGGCCAATTCATAAATCCCGCCTCCACAACGTGATGGCTGTGATTGGTTCTTGAGCTCTGCTCAGCCAATCAATTCAGCACTCGATAAACCAATTGGTTCATCGAGTGCTGCATTGATTGGCAAAGCAGCGCTCGAGAACCGATCACAGCCATCAATTCCTGGAGGTGGGATTTATGAATCCCATAACCAGGAAGCAATCTTCTGTCGGCGCCGAGGACTGAAGTAAGCACTCCGGAGACCAGCAGGAGGATCTGGACCACGCCTGCTAAGTAAGTATTATAAGACATCCCCCTCTGGGACAAAAATTAATGTAAGACAGGGTCTTATTTTGGGGGAAACACAGTATAATGCTGGCCTCTTTGCTGTAATACTGCTTCTATACATTCAGGCCTTTCCTGTTATTCTTCTATACCACAACTGTGATGCCCTCTTCACAGCCTTTAATGCAGCATCATTCCTGATTAGTCACAGACGTATGAATGTGTGTAACATATGTTATGCCAACTCCAGGCGAGGTCTGTACTGCACGGAGAACAAGATTAAAATTCCTTCACTTGTAATTATTATTTTTCGGTCTTTGAAACATCGTTAATAGCTTTGGTCAAGGTGAAACCTGATGGATGCAGACAACTAAACTGCGCAGAATACAAACAGCAGAGTTGGATCTCTACTGGGACTAGTAGTGTTTAACCCGTTCATGATACAGTAGTAGACTTGAAATAATTGTTCTTGTGTTTGCAGGTGGAAGAGAGCTCTGCATTTCTATAGATGCTGAAAAATGGGAAAGAGAGAGAGAGAATATGATTTAGGGAATTATTTTGCTGCGACTATGAGACTTTCTTTTCTAGAAGGCAATATTCTTTTAGCTTCATATACAGCAGATTGACATTGAGTGTTATAATGTAGTTTATCACCAATAATTGCACCCAAATCTTGGCTCCACCCCTTTTCTCCTGGTTGGCTGGTACCAGTACAGAATGCCCCTCCCCAGAGGAACAAAATTGCAAGGAATGTGGAGGAAAAAGCAAATACCAGACCCTTCTGTTTTCATTGCCAAAATCAAGCAATTTAAAGGTGTTGTCCAGTTGTAAAAAAATTGATGGCCTCTGCTCAAGCTAGGTCATTAATTGTTGATTGGTGGGGATCCATCAGCCAGGACTCCTACTCACTAGTTATTTGCCAGGTTGGTGCACTTGTATACTGATCTGATTTCTGCAGGAAGCAAACAGCTCCGTTCTCCCTGCAGTGGTCAAGCTTTGTATTACAGTTAAATGAGTGGGAGCTTGGTCTGTAATACCAGGCCTGGCCACTACAGTTGGAATGGAGCTGTTTGCTTAAAAAAAAAGTAATCTCAGTGCACGAGCACACCGGCCTGGCATACAGCTGATCAACAGAGGTCCTGGGCGATGGACTGCCCCTGAACTACTGTTGGTGATCTATCCGGAAAATAGGCCATACATAGTTTACAAAAGAACCACCCCTTTAACAAGGGGCTCATTTTGAACTTTGCTATGAGTCATGCCCCTTTATTCTTTGTATACTACTGTGACTTAAAAGAAGATTCCGAATTATACGAGTCTTTAACTAGTATTAAAGGGGTCTTTGTGCATTACAAAGTGTCTGAGCCCGAAAAGTATGGATTCCGATTCACGAAGCTCCAGCGGTGTTATCTTCTGACTTGTCTCAGTGGTGATACAAACCCTCCTGCTGGCAAGTTCCTTAGCTTAAGATGAAGAAGTAAGTAGTAGTCTGTTAAAAACTTCCACAGGGAACGCTTAATAATGAAAATCAGATTTCGCTCTGCTGCTTCTCCGCTGCGATTTCAGAGGGAGTAAATTACTGCTGACACTTGAGGTATCTCTTATTTAAATGATTAAGTATAGTAACAGCAAGACATAAAGTGTATGTCAAAAGTACTTCGAGAAGTCTCAAGAGATGTCATTTGGCAGAAGATTGTCTGAAAGGTTAAAAATCACAGAACGTTCAAAGTTAAGCGCGGGGGATTATACTGGACGAGCTCGAAAAGTGCTGAAGCCAAGTAATGTGGAGCCCCAGGCCAAGTCCCAGAGATTTTGCAATGTTACATGATTTTTCTTCTGTCTTTTTTCACACAAACATCAAGATTTAGTCAAGATTTTGTATGTTTTTCACAAAGGGCCTGTCCATTGAGATTTTTTTCTTCGATTTGCTTTTTAGCGTTTGATTGGGTTTTGCTACACAATAAGGCCTCGGTCACACGGGCGTTTTTGGGTCCGATTTACAGACGCCCCTTGCGATCTGCAGATATATAGACCCAATGCATAACAATGGGATCGGTCACATGTCCGTTTTTGATGCGGATGACAGCTGAGAGCTGCCTCTGATTGGTCACAGTGCTCAGCCAATCAGAGGCAGCACTCACTCACCCATTCATGAATTCATGAATGGGTGAGTGAGAGCTGCCTCTGATTGGTCAGGCTGTGACCAATCAGAGGCAGCCCATTCAGCAGGTGGGGATTTTAAATCCCCGCCTGCTGAATACTACAGACAGCAGTTCAGAAGAACGGCCGGACGCGGCTGAACTCCGGCTGCAGCAAAAAGGTGGGTATACTTTTTTTTTTTTTAATTACACATTTTCAGGATGGTTTTCAGGGAAGGGCTTATATTTTAAGTCCTTCCCCGAAAATTCATACAGCGCTTGCCGGCAGCCCATTGCTTTCAATGGAGCCGGTTGTATTGCCGGTTCCATTGAATTCAATGGGTGAACATCGTTCTCCTCTGCCACAGCTGTGCCATAGCTGTGGCAGAGGATAGCGGGCAGAGCTCGGCCCTTTCGCTGAAAACGCTGCTAGGTGCAGATTTTTCAGCGAATCGTCGGCCTCGATCACACGTTTTGCGGATGCGCATCCGTTATGCGATCCGCAAATCACACGAAAAAACGCCCGTGTGACTGAGGCCTCACTGGACGGGTCCCTTATGGACGAAGGCCATGTTGAGTTGGCTTATCGAGGTAAATGTAAGCTATGAAAGCTGTTCCGTTTTTTGAGACTTATGTAGATGCGAAATGGTTAATTAAAAACAATCCATGGCACAGGATGAAAAGGCGTCGCTTACGGAAATTCTTTAAAAGCAGCAGTAATCTCTTTATTCCGTATGTCGGTACAAATGTTGCACTATTTCAATGAGTGCCGCCTTTTCATCCGATGCCATGGGTATTTAATGCTACTGTCTATCTGGGCTGAGCACCACGGGTTACCACACTGAACCAAGGTCTGGACTCATTGATCCATTAGTGAGTGCCGTTTGCTTTTCTCCGTTGGATTAATTTGTATTCCTTGAAAGCCTTTGCGTTCTGAGCGCCCCTTTGTGAGTGGATGAAAGAGTGACCATGGAGGAAAATAATGATTAAAAAGAATTCCGTTATGTAACAAGTACCAACAAGGCCAGACAGGCCCACCGGAGGATTGTGTGGTGGGCCCAGGTTCGGGCACAATAATGGGATCAAGGAGATGACTCCCCCATTGGATGATGATAATGGAGCCCATTATTTACTGCTAGGGATAGCTTTTATAAGCTGATTCATAAATAGGTGTGGAGTAATTTAGGACTGTAAGTAGTGGAGGAGCCCTTGAAAATGGGTGGTGGGTTATGCACTTGGGTGGCAGGTATGTGATAGTGCAACAGCTGACAGTCGAATATGGAGGCAACTTTTTTTCTTTTGATCAAAAATAAACTTTTGGTATATGCACACAGTAACATGTTGGAGACCGATCTCAGTGTCCAGCAGCTTGATCTATATTCAGGTCCAAGGCACTGTCGGTGAATTCTGTGATCAAGTCCCATGCAGGAAGAGAGACTCCCTATCCTTCCACATGGTGCATAGTCATTCATGGGTCATCAGTGCCCTCTCAGTGTCTGGTCACTTGGCCCCCTAGTATGGGGATGTGACCTTCTGCGCTGTCCCTCTGGAACATCATTTACCACTTTAAGAGCTGGTGTGGCTCTTCTGCTGTAGCTACTGCATCTTCCCTGTGGCACAGCACATTTGGCTTAATATAGGCACTTGCAGGTGCCTTGAACAATCTTGAAGGTTCAGAAAGTGGTGGACCTTAGCCCTCTATTCAGTTCTCTAACATGTAGGACTTTCTGGACGCTGACGCATAGTCACTGAGGGGGCAAAGCTGCCTTACTTCAGTGCTGACAAGCATCTCTCACCTCTTCCCTGCCTGAACACCCTACTGGCTTACTCTGGCATCGGGAGCCACTGTCAGAGCGGCCTTGAGCTGGGTACCACGCAACACCCTTACACCCTCATGATATAAAAGACTGATGGTAGTTAGCATCAACCAACGTGAGACCACAAGGACGCTATTAAGGAGTAGTTATCCAGTACCACAGCCATTGTCGGGAGTAGACCCTTGATATGTGCACCTTCCCCTCAAAAGAGTGTTGTAGCAGAGTGGGTCAGATAGAAGACTGTGACCGGAGAGCGGGTCTGCAACAGTTGAGGATCCAAATCAGTTGGAACTGTGAAAAAGGCTACGGACATTGTATCTGACAAAGTTAGAGATAGAGAGAGGTTACTAACTGAGCACCAAGAAAATTGAACTGAGCCCTCACCCTGAGTACCAATGCTCTCATTAGTTTGATGTAGTGTGAGTACTATGCCTATCCTGCTGGGGAAGACTGATATTCTGCACTAAACATTGTTTAGTAAAAAGACTCTTGTTCCAAAGGGGTTGATGTTTTAGTTTGTTGGGTAAGAAAATGGTTGGCAGAGACTTTGCTCACCTTTTGCATCTTATTCCACAACTATCTAGGAAGTGCCTGTCCTTTGTCCACTTGCAACTTCACAGGCCCCCAAAATAATTTCCTTGCCTAGCAGGTTACCATCCAGGTGTAGTGTATGCAAGCCTCTATGTGGCATTTCCTGTGTACTTCTGTATCGGGCCGAGGAGGTTAGAGGGTTAAACTCTGCAGAACAGGTCGTGGTCTCTATCCCATTTCACTGGTAAGAGGGTCATTAGTGACTCATGGTTAGGCTTCGGCCAAACCGCTTCCATGGATTGCCACATGCTGAAATGGGTCTAATTGCTTGGAGAGGACCGCAAGGTCTACAGGCAGGCCACAAAACCTAGAGGCATAGGCATTTCGGTGCAGCGCCAACTGAGTTTATTTCCAGTTACATATCCATATATCTGGGATTCAGTCTCTATTCCCATTAGTATGGGATAACTTGCAAAAGGAGAACAATGGAGGAAGCAGTCTTGTTGGCTTCACTATTCCGATATTTCTGTGTCAGCCAGCTTCTTCATTCCTGCCCCCGTTTAGAGATAAGGTATCAGAATAAAAACACTCAACATAAAAATTCAACAAACATCAATAAACTTAGCATATAGCATATCGCCAGTCCAACCTGTCTACAAGGGTAAGCTTCAGGTGGGTCATAGGCAACAGAACTAAAGTGGACCCCCATCTGTAGGATATGTTTACCTAAATCACCACAGGCCCCAATAAGTCCTGCATTCACCCAAGTTGGCCTGGTACAGATGCCCGCCATGTTACGTCTTGAAAAATAAAGGTTTGGTGCATTTTTGCTTTGTCCCAATCTCTAGACTATATGTAGACATCTACATTTGTCCCTTCCCTTACCTTGGCATTATCTTATAGACAGCACTTCCCACAATGCAAATCACAGGAGTATGCTCTCTGCAGACACTGAACTAGCAGGGGGTGCTGGAAAACTGAAGTTTGCAGAATTCTTAATGCAGTTCTGGAGTATAAGAGAGGCTAAAATAGCACAAGATAAGTAATGTAATGTGTCTACAAAGTGACTTTATGTAAATAGCAAGGCATACCAGGGGATGCTTTAATTATCTCAGGCATATTCATTTGCTTGCGACGCTTCCCTTGCAAATAGCAGTCAGTGTAACATCATGAATGTGCGAGATTACATTTCAGGAATCACTACAATTGACGAAATGCATTTGCCATTTGTTATATCACAAAGGGACCCTGAGGGATAAATCTGAGGGATGGTTTAATACTTCCTTTCACAAAACAATAACTTGCCTTCCCAGGCTTATATACAGTAAATGATCCGGACGATCAAGAGACAATTACATTTTAATTGTGTTTGGAGTCTGCAGCTAAGCGGCTTGCAGGCTGCGCGTGACGGCCAGCATTACGTGTGAGTGCCGGGCTCCGGGATATCATGTTAAATGTCATTCTTCATCTGTACAGCTTTGTATGGTCGGGGAGCGGGGCTTGGGACTTTATTATTCAGTTTGCAGGAATGCTTCAGTAGGTTCGTGTCTTCACATACTGAACAGTACAGAAAAGACCACATTCCTGTACTGACATCACTGAAAGGAGAAGTAATGGGTACTGCGGTCTATAAAACTGCAGTAAAGTAAGACACACATAGACACGTATCATCATTATATCTATATATATATAAAGACGAAAGCCCTCACTGACTCACTCACTGACTCACTCACTGACTCGCCACTAATTCTCCAACTTCCCGATGTCGTAGAAACATGAAATTTGGCTCAAGCATTGATTATGTCCAAAATAGGAATAGTAAAGAGGTCCCAACTCGATTATTCAATTCTAGCGCAAAAGAATTAGCGCCCAAATTTTATGTACGGAATTTAATTCTCTCACTTCCTGATGTGATAAAAACGTGAAATTTGGCACGGGCATTGATTATGTCATAAATAGGAAAAGCTAATGGGTCCCAACTCGATTATTCAATTCTAAGTGCAAAAGAATTAGCATCCAAATTTACGTACGTAATCTAATTCTCTCACTTCCCAATGTCATTTTGTATAAAGGAAACGTCGCATGGTTACCTCCCGTGGTGTTTTCTGGGTAATGCAAAGACCCATGCAAAATGGTGAACATATGTTTTTCCGGTATCTCTAAAGTAACGACGACTGCATAAGATTTTCCGTGGGAACACCAGATAAACACCAGTACGAAATTGACTCGGGCGAAGCCGGGTATATCAGCTAGTGTGTGTATATATATATATATATATATATATATATATATATATATATATATATAAAACATTAAAAATGTTTCCCCATCAGAGGTGATCAGTGTGATCCCCGTTGTCACCCGACACACATGGAGCCTGGAGTCACATTCCTGCCATCCACGTTGTAGCGGATCATTACTGACGGATGCAATGGCTTCTGGGATGCAGCAGATCATGGTGGGCGGTAAGGGTGGCATGTAGACTCTAACACCCCCTAGGGAAAACATCACAAGGTGTAAGGTCCAGAAACATGGAGGAAGGAAGAAGTTCACCATCGCCACCACCAGGTGGCCAATCCATCTGTTTGGTAGTCGCCACTCACTTCTATCCTCATAGTGATAATGATGGGGGGGGCCTGTTGTAAGATGAAACCTGGGATTTCCTGTTCCGGCTGTGGCAGAGGCCATATGTGTAGCGTCCAGGTACGAAATCCTCAGGATTGTTCCCTCACGGAAGAAGGGCCGGATACTTTACAGATTCTGTGCATGAAAGGTGGAAGGCGGCTTCATCACTAAACACTAAGGACTCCATGACACCATCACTTTCCATTGTAGTCTGCAGTCTCTCACAGACAGACCGTCGCCGCGCTTTGTCGCCCGGTTTCAGGGCCAGTAACAATTGCGATTAGTAGGGATAACATCTCACACATTTCATAACATCTCACACAATTCTCTGCCTGCTCTGATGGTGGATTTCTGAGGACTTCATGTGAGACTCCGCTGTTTCCATGCTTACAGGGGATTTTCGCTTACAGATGTCACCTTTTTCATTAAAATAAGAGTACGAATTGTGCGCCCGCTGGGGTGATTTTCACAAAAATTGTTTCAAAATGATGTTGCATACTAATAACAGACCAGTAGACATAAAAATCAAGGACACAGAACGCTCTCCTGTCTTTGTTGGCAGTCACTTTGTCTCGTGTCTCTTTAACAACTACGGCAGAATAAAAGTTTTTGGCCTCATTTAGCAAAGCTGTCCCCCATAAGACTGTCCTTGTTGCCCATAACAACCAATCACAGCGCAGCTTTCATCTTACCTCAGCAACTGGAGAAATGAACGCTCTACTGTGATTGGCTGTTATGGGCAACAAGGATGTCTTATGGGAGACAGTTTTGCTAAATGAAAATTTTTGAGCTTCTGTTTCCATTGGTATCAAATTTCTGTATATGAGTGTCAGTACACAGAGTTATGGGAGGGGGGGGGGGGGGTCACATCCGGGGGTCAATAACACTGTATATATATTAATTAGTGGCAAGTTGGGGTAACTCGCCTCGGGATCGCTGACCTCTCTTATATGGAAATGGCGCACCACACATGTAGAAATTCCAGAGACGTGGATTTCTTTATCTCTGGCTCCTGCCAGACGTTATTTTCACAGCACACAGCATACAACGAAAACACCGTTCATATGCACCCCACCTGGGTGCTTGAGGTTAGGGTTGTCATCCCCTTCAGCTCCCCTGAGCTGTCTCTCAGGTATGAGTCCAGGGTTGTCGTCCCTGTCGGACTCTGGCCTTTGCTAGGCCACCAGCCTGCAGCACCTCAGCTCTGCTGCGCTGCTCCTCTCTTCCCCTTGATTCTAGCAGGAACTGGCCCTTTTCTAGTTCCTGCTCCACCCCTTTGTGTTAACCTTCGCACCAGAAGTCCTGCCTGCAGCCCTCTACAGGCCCTTCTGTGTACTGCACTACTACAATGTGTGTATATATATATATATATATATATATATATATTATATATATATATATATATATATATATATATATATATATATATATATATATATATAGTATTATGTGGATCCATTTCACCTGCTTTTGTGGAAATGAAAATAGCAACAGGAGGATCGGAGAAGGAACAGCAAGACATACCCAAAAATGGACTGGAGACAATTCCCTTATCCTGCCCCTTCCTGGACAATTATTCTCTAGTTTTGCTGGTATTCTTGTGACTACTGGTAGCATGAGGCGCTATCTGCAACCTAATCAGGTTTAATAGGCAGGATGGCACATCTAAAATGTTTCCATTTGGAGGAATGGAAACCTCTCCACCTGGGAGTAAGACTTGAAAGGACTTGGCTCAGGTTCCTCCTCAGCTTCCGGGGAACATCAGGGTTGGGTGTACTGCTTGCGGTTCTAGAGGCAGTTTTGATGGCTTCTGGAAACTCCTTTAATGGTGGACTTACATGTTCCGGCTTGGTATATAGTCAATTCATGACTCGATTTTGCGTGGAGTGTTGCCCGAACCGTAATCCCTAAACTATAACCTTCATTTGCAAAAAGTCTTCCCAGCTTCCCATCACCTTCAGCCGCTGCTGTGACGCTAGTACAAAAAATATTCCTTCTAGATTATTTAGATAAACTGAATTGGAATTACAAGAATTGGGATTAATCACTTGGGGCAAGACAATCGGGAAAAATAAAGGATTTTCCCTAAAAAAAAGTGGGAACTTGGCAAGGGCCATCACTGCAAATGTTCATTACTTGGTTTAACTTAACAGAAATCACGTTTATTGCCAAACCTCTGTTTTTGTAAGAGACTGGGGAATTTAGATACTTCGTCACAGTGCCAAATAATACACTGAGATTCCAGATAAAATAAGGACAAGAGGCTAATTTAAGGAATTGGTGGATTTGTCCTGGAACTGAACAGATTTGGGAGTAGGTTCATGTTGATGTGGTTATACTTGCATGTTGACCAGACATAATGGAGGATTTGGGTGTAGAAGGATATTGGAACCAAGTCAATTTTCCTCTGACACCTCTTTGATGGATAAAACTATACATAGAAGCATAAAGGCCGCCAGGATGTTGTTGTACAGTCAATATAGCTATTATTTTTACAGTAGCTCATGGTCCAAAGTGGTTGATGAAAGCAACTGCAGCGTCCCAAAGGGAGACTCTGGACACTTGACATATGTGGGGAGCTGGGAGGGTAAAGTGATGGCTTGTCATGGCGGCACTTACCAAACTCTTTCCCAGAGGGAACACATGCAGCCAAGGCCAAAGTATCACTGCAGGCCACCGGGGACACCCCTAAGATAGGGAGATGCCCAAAAAAAAGGTTAACAGAAGTTGTAGTTTTATCGGATGACGCCACCATTCATTTACACATGGTATGACCTTCAGCGGAGAATAAATACAGCCACACACAGTTCTTGAGTACCATGGGTGTCTAGGAATGGTTAGAGTCCGGCATAAACTTTACACAGATAATACAAGGTAGTTCACTTAGAGTCTTTACAGTGCAGGCAAGACAAAAGATTTGAGGTCAGGGAGGAAACTCAAGATGACACCGGTTCTGCAGTCTCAGTTATCTGACAGGAACCGCTCCTGGCAGGGGAACTCTCCAGAGGAGGATAGGGGTAGGGTCACTCCACGGACACTCTGACTGTAATTATTAGCTTGAAGTACCTCCACCCAGTCTTGGAGACACGTGGGTGTGACAAGTAAAGGGTGTACCTCTATGTGGGGATCCTGGCTCTGGACGGCCACGTAGGAAAACTTGACGAATTATTAGTACCTCTGCACTAGCCTTGAGAAGAAGTAGTTACTTACAAATGCTCTCTCTTACTCTTGGGGCTCACTCCATTCACATCCAGAACAAAACAGCTCAGGAAATCTCTCCTCCTCTTCCACCTTCACCACAAGGCGGCTGAAGGTGCTTCCATGTGGCTCTATGTTAGGTGGAACTCAGGTGGCAGACAAGATGGAAAACCCTTTCCCTCTCTTAAGCACTCCTATTTATACCTTTTATCATACCACGTGACATGACAGACTTGATACATTTACATGCAGACTTTAGATTTTATTAAACATTTAACCCTTTCAGCGCTGCAGCTGTGCAACACACATACTGGAAATGACAAGACAGGCTTGCACAGTGCATCAACATAAGAAAAAAAAACATGTATGACATTTATGTAGGGTGACCAGGATGATGTGCTGGGCCACTACACAACCTGTCTAAGATGAACATCCCTCCTGCCCTAACATGTGTCAACTCCATGATAGTTCACCCATTCCAAAGTGTGTTAGATTCACTTATTCAATTTTATGGACTATATTAAAGGGGTTGTCCCGCGCCGAAACGTTTTTTGTTTTTTTTTTCAACCCCCCCCCCCCCCCCCCGTTCGGCGCGAGACAACCCCGATGCAGGGGTTAAAAAAACAAACCGGAGAGTGCTTACCTGAATCCCGGCGGTCTGGCGTCTTCATACTCACCTGCTGAAGATGGCCGCCGGGGTCTGCTCCCTCCGTGGACCGCAGCTCTTCTGTGCGGTCCATTGCCGATTCCAGCCTCCTGATTGGCTGGAATCGGCACGTGACGGGGCGGAGCTACACGGAACCGGCATTCTGCACGAGCGGCCCCATTGAAGACAGCAGAAGACCCGGACTGCGCAAGCGCGGCTAATTTGGCCATTAGAGGCCGAAAATTAGTCGGCACCATGGAGACAAGGACGCCAGCAACGGAGCAGGTAAGTATAAAACTTTTGATAACTTCTGTATGGCTCATAATTAATGCACAATGTACATTACAAAGTGCATTAATATGGCCATACAGAAGTGTATAGACCCACTTGCTGCCGCGGGACAACCCCTTTAAAGCCTCGCATCCTTTGGACCATGAACACATCAATAGACAAACCGGTCATACTATATTATGCCTTAATTAGAAGATTTACTCTGTATATAGCTATACACAACTATTCCTCATCCTTTTAATTGGAAATACAAAAAGTAATCGCAAAGTCCAAAGAAGTGATATTTTTCCATATTATTTTTTAGTACCTCTGTATGCAGACTGTGAATGGGGTGGCTCTCTTTCCCTCTCTCGTAGCGTGAAGTCCCAGAGCAATCAGAAGATCTAATGAGTATCTAAATGCATACAATTAAAGGGGTTTTCTAGGCTTAAACTATTGATGACTTACTGTATCATCAATATACGTCATCAGAAGTAAATATGCCGGAATCTGACACCCGGTACCGCATTGATCAGCTCTTCACCGGATTTACATTCAACGCATTCATGTGTGCTGAGTTTGCAGCACCATTTTAGGCTGTTTGCGGTGTAAGAAACTGTGAGTTTCCAGAAAGCAGAAGCTCTGTGCACCGCTGATAAGCGGAGGTGCCAGACCCCTGCTGATCTGTTATTGATGAGCTATCCTGATGAGAGGGCATTAATACTTGAAACCTGGGAAGCCTCTTTAATTGTATATAACTAAACTTGTATTACAAAAGCCAAGAGAACATCCTCACTTTTCGCCACCTCCCACATCAAAAAAGTGTTGTCCATACCCAATCAAGTTGGGATTTAAGCTCTCATTGTCAAGGGGCAGAAATTGGTGAACTGTAGAGGACTGTAGCCTACTCACAGCATCCTAATATTGCATTTGTTTGCAGTTTATTACCCTTCAATCATGTTGTATTAAGCCTCTACACAACTCTTGATTTGTGCAAAGCCATAATATGAAACCAATACAAGTATATTAACCCTTTCTATACCTGTGTATGCCTCTGATTTCAGATATCAAACAAATTCAAAAATTGATGCTGTATGTACTAAGGTACTGTTACATCTGACCCTAACCTACTGGTACGAGGTGACCCTACCTAAAAGCGGAGCGCTCGCCCTGATGAGGACGACTCTGACTCTTCTTAGACAGGGAATGTGGCAAAGGTTAGATGTTCTACAAGTATATTAACCGCACATCTACAGGATATAAGATGTTAAAACACCCCAGATGAAGCAAATCACCAGATAAACTTATCTGAACTTAGTTGCAGGACTGAACCAGGAGCCACTAACTACATCAGGAACACCTTCAGGCTAAGGCTGCTCTCAGAAAATGCAGCGTGCAACCGCATCATTTTACCGCGATTTTGTGTCGCATTTTAAAACGCATGTTACTGCTTTTGTCCACTTTTTTTAACGCAATTATGAGGTGCATTAAAAAGCACTAAAATTTGCTAAAATAAAGCAGTTAGCGCTCGTATGTCGCGGCGTTCAACTGCTGGTCTGAAAGTGCCCATTGAACTCAAAATTGAGAAGCGTTGTGTGTGAGAGCGGCCTAAGAGTATAACTAGCCTGGAATAAATGTGTAAAAACTATCACGGAATGGTTGGATGAGATACTGCCCCCCCCCCCCCCCCACCCGCTAACCAATCTGCCCATATACTAGCAGAGATATGCTCCCCAGTGGCATCCAGCACTGAAATGACAATGAGCATATACTGGCATGAGGGTCATGTGGGCCGGGGCTGATGCTGTGACATAACCTCAGTCCCGATCCCCATACCATGACAGGTACACATATCTCTAGACCAGTGTTCCCCAACTCCAGTCCTCAAGGACCGCCAACAGGTCATGTTTTCAGGATTTCCTCAGTGTTGCACAGGTGATGTAATTATTGTCAGCGCAACAAGTGTTCTTACTATAGGATATTCTGAAAACATGACCTGTTGGTGGTCCCTGAGGACTGGAGTTGGGGACCCCTGCTCTAGACCATGCATTGTAAGACAGCACATAAAAGCAAAATGGCTCCATATCAACTTTCTGACCAGTCTGTGTGCCCCGCTATGAAGGCATGAGGCCTAAGACCCCCATGCACATTAGTGTTAAGTCATCCAACCGATGGCAGGCTGGGCGACTTTCTGTGTTTTTGCCCAATGTCGGGGAAAATAAGGTCATTAAATTTCAATCCTTTTGTTCCCAATGAGATAAGCCGCTACCAGGGCTGCCTGGCTGCATCTTACCTCCTTAAACAAGCCTATTGTTCATATATAAGGAGGAGCCGGGGACACAGCTGTTGGACAAACGATTGTTCAGCCGACGGCTGGTGAAAGTATATGGGTCCTTTAGACTGAGAAGTAAGTCTAGAAGGGTTCTAGGTTGCTGGTATAAACAGCACCAGGTTGTTTTTTTATCAATTCTGTATAGTAATGGCGTACTTTGATACCAGATTCTGCAGGTAAAAAGATCTTAATGTGAGTTTTAGCCCACATATGGTCCTCTTCTATGACGCTAGTGTTTGAAAATGGACATTAATAGATGGAGCGTAGTTATGAGACTTTAGATTATGACTTTTATGAAGTATTTATGCCCATACTATTGCAATGTATGTAAAGCCTGTCGTTACTTTACTGCAAAAAGTTTTCAGAAGTTTTTCTAACTCGTCAACTTTGGACAAATTGGTGTCCGGTAGTTCAATATCCCAATTCCTGGTTTTATAAATGCCAAGAATCTAAACTATATTGTAACTATATGATAAAGACCTCATGTTCTCGAATACGTTCCTCTAGAGTAATGTATGTTTCTATCTTGATCTTCTAAGTTCAATAACCCCGTATATTTCCAGCTACGGAGAATGCAGCGAAGGAGGAATTTTTAAACATTTACATAGAGTGTTTTCCTGTATATGTGACCCTTCTATCTGCACTAAAAGTTCAGTACTGCATCGGGTGGTGGAGAGCAAAGGTTCCCTCATCGGGCAATCTTTTTAAAAAAGCACTATTTGTACTTGTCGTTTAGTGACCTGAACCACCGCCCTGTGTTGTGCTTCACCAAGACCGTTCTGAAAGAGAAGTTATTATTTTTCTACCCTTGAAGAAGTTTATCTTATGTGAATTCTTCCTTAGGGCCTTCCTTGATTTTATATCCTTAAAGGGGTTGTCCGAGTTAAGGAAATCCCTATCAACAGGTTCTCCATGCAGTAAAATAACAAATCATCAGTTACTTACCTCTCCCCAGTTCGTCCTACACCACTGGCTCTGGTCTCTGCTGTCTGTTGACAGACAGCTGTAACATCCCGCAAACCAGCTGTAGCAGCAATCATTGGCTGCTGCAGCTTGCTCATAGACATCACAGGGTGACCGGAGCCGGCGGAGGATGAACAGGGGTGCGGGGAGAGGTGGGTCACTGCTGAGTTGTTATTTTAATGCATGGGAATGCATTGATAGGGGTTTTCCTTAACTCACACGACCTCTTTAAGGGCTCATTCACACAGGCAAGGTTTCACGGACCGAATTTGTATACGTCCGTGTAAGGAAATATCTGGAAACTAACTGAATTAGTTACAATTGATAAACCAGTTTGAGCACCTTCTAAGTCAATGGATTTACACAACACGGGTGAAAGCTCCTTTGTGTTGAATTGGCCTTAGAGGCCAACGATTCGAAGCCAGATCACGTCTGCTCATGAAATGTTAAGCAAACAAGCCCATAATATAAAACATAATGCTCTATTTTTATAGTATGGGCTTTAAAAGCGTAATATTAGTAGTGCTGGCGTTAGGTTAGATGGCACACTGTGTGGAATGTTTTATGGTGCCCCCTCAGCATAAGAAAAAGAACTGTATATATTGTGCTGATACAGCACAAGAACCAAGCTCATAACATAAATACAGCACCAGAACCGAGCTTCTAACACAAATACAGTGTCACAACCAAGCTTATAACACAAACATAACATCAAAACCAAGCTTAGTACATAGATACAACACAAGGACCAAGCTCATAACATAAATATCATAGCAGTTGAACTAAAAGATTGTGTTACGTGGATGCCAATGATCGGACAGTGGTGCCTCGGAACATCAGAGGGGAGGAGACCGAGCCAGGAGGAAGATGACTCATGTAGCTTCATAGGACCCTGTCAAATATTTGAAGAAGATCATCTGGCTGGGTGGACCTAAGGGGTCAATCGTTATGAGCTTATATCTGCCCCCCCACTCCTTCACAAGTGTGGGTCGCACATAATTAAGGCCAGCCATGAATATCAGCTCCTTTTAGAAAGCTTGAGATTAGAGATGAGCGAACGTACTCGTTTAGGGCGATTTCGCAATCGAGCACCGCTTTTTTCGAGTAACTGACTACTCAGGTGAAAAGATTTGGGGGGCGCCGGGGGGCGGCGTGGTGGAGCGGGGGTAGCAGTGGGGAACAGGGGGGAGCTCTCTTTCTCCTTACCCCCCCCCCCCCCCCCCACTCCCCTCTTCAACCTCCCACTCACCCCCGGCGCCCCCCGAATCTTTTCGCCCGAGTAGTCAGTTACTCGAAAAAAGCGGTGCTCAATTGCGAAATCGCCCTAAACGAGTACATTGGCTCATCTTTAGTTGAGATCTAAGATTATGTGGCAAGGTTTGGTTGCTTATTCAGGACGTATCACGCAATTTAAGACCTGTGAACTGCAGTTTTTTTGTTTTATTAGTCAAATTACATGTGAGATTGGATGTGGAAATTAAATGTTAAGACAATGAGTCCTGCTCCTCAAGAGGGTAATAAATGCCTTGGCCACAGAATTGGATCAATAGAAACCAAAAGTATGGCCAGAAATTGTCTGCAGAGTTCCTTTTAATAATTAGGCCTGTCATGAGAGATTTATAAGATATCTTGGAAAGACGGGTCTTTGGGTTTTTAGGTTTATGAAGCCTCTATTCAGCCATCTTTGAGTTATAATGGAGTCTATTAAGGTTAACAGGTGCTGGGAATATCTACAGTATAAGGGTGCATACAAATGCAGTAAGACTATTGCAATCATGTAATAGTACAAAGCTGTAAGACAAGCATTTTTATACAGATGATAGACTTCTAATATCTTTGAAAAGGTTGTTCAATTATAAACTGTTGATGATGATCTATCCTTAGAACAAGCAATAGTAAATTGGCAAAGGTCCACCACTCGGGATCCCCACTGATCAGATGATTGCCTGGCCAATGCACTTGGCCAGTGAGCTGATTTCTACAGGAAGCAGTCAGCTCTGTTCCTACTGCAGCGGCCCAGTTTTCTATTACATTCAAAGTTCTCATTGTAGTGAATGCCTGCAATACCAAGCTTGGCCACTGCAGTTAGACTAGAGCTGTCTGCTTCCTGCAGAAATTAGCTCAATGCACAAGTACATAAGCCTTAAAAGAAGCTGATCAGCTGGGGTCTCTGGCGGTAGATCAGCACTGATCTTGTATTGATGACCCATCCAGCAGTTAGGCCATCAGTACTTTACAACTGGACAACCCCTTTAATAATAGTGTGCTCCATACATTGTCCACCTCGCTGTGGACCCTGTATGAAGCAACAATGTGCTTCATACAGGGTAAGCCACAGTGTACCCCCCAAAGACTTCTATTGCCAACAAGTGCCAGCCCTTAATTTTAGCCAAGGTCTCCGCCCAATTGTCAGTCACAATGCACCGTAAGTGCTAGATATGTAACAGATTGCTTGTCTGCTATTATTATAATTTTCTCAAAAAGCCCATCTGGAATAATATAGTAAATATCAGACATGGAGAAGATTATATAGGATGTTGCTATTGTTGCATATAATGGAGGGAATCTGCATGTTCTGTAGATAATCAGTATTACGAGCAAGAGAAACAAGCCAAAATCTCTAAAACTAAGATTATTGGCCAATGGAGGCCATGATGCAATGAGCAGATTTGTGTGTTAATCCAACAGGTCTTTAAGAAAAGCGAGAGACAGAGGATTTCTTTGCTTTCAGTTAAGATGCTGTCTTGTCAGTCCTGACTTATGCCGGCTGAGTAGTGATCACTGACAGCGCTAACAAAAAAATCACTATCATTTGGAGTCTTGATAACTCCTCAGGTAAGACCAGCAATCAGACTGACTGCCAGCTGCCTCACCCAGTGTCGGATATCGCCTCATGTTCCTGCTACTATGTCCCAGCGGTCATCACAATTATCTTATATACAAGAACTGGAGGGAACGAAGTTTCAAGAAATAGGAGAATCAGAGCAGGTTGGCTGCATTAAAGTATTAAAAATACTGAAATCTGAACATACATAGTAAGATGTGGTCAAGTAGAGGGGAATGTACAACTGTCAGGAAACTGCAACCTTCAGCATTCCCTGACAGTCTGGAGAAAACTGAAATTTCACCACTAACTATAAGGCATCCTTCTTCTCATATTCATAGAAGAGGCCAGAGTAAGCCTAAGGACTAGCTCTTCTTTCCATTAATTTGTATTGTAGTTCCCTTGTGCAGGGGTGGTCTAAAAGTTCACCCCGCCCATGAGGAATGGAGCTGAGCATGAACCCCTTTCTCTACAAGTCTGATAATATGCAGAGCTTCGAACCAAGTACTTGTGGACTTTAACTTTCTTTTTTTTCCACTTTTACAACTAATGCAACAAGATTTGGTAAGGTGCTCTTTTTCAGGCATGGACCATCTACATTTCTAATTGGCCTTAAGTCATTCAGTACATCAAGTAAATGGAAAGAATCCTGAGTTGTGTTTTAAAAACAGAGAAAGTGTATAGGAGAGAGCTATATAATACATATTTACAGCAAAGAGATGATCTAGAGATAATACCACAACCACCGTGAATGTGGAAAAAGCCCCAGACCATACAATATCTGCACTTGAAAAGTCAAGGATTTAAAGCAACTCTCTGGCCCGAGGCTGGGATAGTGAGAAACCTGCTGTTGGTCTTCCCTGCCAATGTCCCTCCAATCTCCCCCTTTTAGGTCCTGTTTTTGGTCAACCAAGATGGCCAGTGCACTTTTCAGACTAATCTAATCCTCACAGTGCATTGGGGTGTAAGAGTACCAATGCACTATACCAGATCACAAAGCCCTAGAAGAAGGGAATACAAATTTATAACAACTTTTGACACTTTCAACAGAGGCCTAAATTCTTCAAAAGGATTCATGTGTGACTGGGAAGTATGAGACATCTATAACACAGATAACACTGCTGGCCTGATGATCTCTTAACACTAATTCAGGGACCATAAAGCATTCACATCTATGTTTGTATTTATGTTGTAGTATTCTTTTTAGAGTATATTAATCCCACCATGTCTGTGCCTTGTCATAAGTATGTATGTATACCTCTTCAGATCCATTTCATTCTGCCTTGATGAAGGACCCTGTGAGGTCCTAAAGCTTGCATTAGTATCATGTATTTTTGTTAGCCATTAAAAGGTATCATATCTACAGGATTACTTAGTTTGTCTTACTGAGAACAATCACTCTTTGCTCTACTGGCTAACATGGTACCAAACCCCTTTTTTCTCATTTTTGTGTAAATGCTTGCATGATTGGAATGATATACCAAAATTAGTTCATGGTTCGAATCGTGCAGGCCTAAAAACCAAACAACGATCTGCCCATGTAAGCAGGCAGTCATTCAGAACTGGCAAGTGGGTGATAAGAGTTTTGCTACTGAACTCCTGTCTATGTCCAAATATCTGCAGTGGTGCCATTAAATTGTACCCTTGTTTGGCGGGTGGGTCATCTGAAGGGTCAGGGTGCATGGCTTTCTCAGAGGGGACATAGTGACTCACAGGTTCAGCCACCAAGAATCACCTATGCCCTGTATCGGTTAGAAAGGAGGGGATGTGGGATGATACTGCAGTCGGCCACGGGTGCATCTTAGGGGTAGTTGTTGTAGTTCCTTTGATAGATAAAAAGACAATCACATCCTGGATGCTTGTAAACATTAATACAACAGAAATGAGTCTACGCAGAAACTACCCAGAAATGAGGAACCGTACATGAGGTTAGCAACAGACATAACGCTACTTGTCTCAAGCAGTGCTCCTTATTACCCTCTTTCTCTGGCATTTTCACTTATCAGTCCTTAGGACTGGATTTCAGCACCTCGTCTCTAATCCCATAGGGGTCAATTCTTCAGAGACTAGCTCTCTGACGAGTTAGTACTGAATACATTTTTCTGGTCACTCTGAACTTTGGCTGTGCTACTCTTGACTGCCTGGTAGGCTGTAGGCCTCTCCTCACCGCCTGACCAGAGCCAAGTGCAGGCAACGTATGAATGCGTCCCCGACTTATAGGCACATAAACACCAATTTAACAGCACATTAACAATAATGCTCTTCTTATACTCAAATGGGGATTTTACAAAAGAAAGAGAGTTTACCTCAGCCCCCCCGTGAAACCCAACATCTACATGGGGTGTATTTTCCCATGAATGGAACAGATATACGCTTGGCACCTAACCAAGAGTTGAAATGCTAGTGGAGAGTGATGTGGGGATACAAAATCCCCTGTTTTGATTTTGCTCAGGGGCCGTCCTTACTCAGACCACACCCCCGAGTAAAGTTGTGCAGTCTTAGACTCATGACTTTAGATATATTGGAGTCAACAGATGTTATTATATTCAGTGGTCCAGACAACCTTATGCTGGGTCATTTTCTTTGCTTCTTCCTAATTCATCGTTACTGTGCTCTACTTTCCCCATTTAAATTACCAGTTTAGGGATCAGTTCTCCAGTTTGCACCTAGTACGTACGAGAGAGAAAGTCATTTTAATTCCAGTTTTACTGCTGCAGCCTTCAGAGACCTGCAATAAATTGCGTCTCAATAAAAGCATAAAGCAGATAACTGCTCGCTGGAGTCTCCTTATCTGCAGGAACATCTAGGCCAGCTCCTATGGTATATTAAAAATGGGCCAATGAAGATGAAATGGTCTTTTAAGACGATCTAAAGGAACAGCTGAATACTTGCGAACGGGAAACAAGTGAATTTTTTCTGTTCATAATATTTTGAGAATGCAGAATATTTACATGAATAGCTTATATTTCATTGTCCCCTGACTTGCTAGTGACAGTAACATGTAAAACAAGTTCCTACCTTGCCACTAAAATACCATGACAATAATAGTGGTATAGTGGCCTGAAACACCTGTTTCTGGCCCCTCCTATAGTTGTCAAACATGACATGTCTTCCATGTGGATGCTGTGCGAAGTGTCTTGTCTGCTGTTATGCGTATTGTACAGCTGCAGCATGTAAGAGGTTAATGCCTGAAAGTGTCTGGGAAAGTAACAATTTCGTCTAGTCACGTGATGTCTTCCCTCTAGAAGTAGTTTTCGAGTGATTTAGAGCAAGGTGTGGTCTTTCATCGTCTTCTACGGTGGAGTAGGAGTGCCGGCCACATAGGGGTACCTTCAACCATCATTTGGTGAAGTGATGGAAGCGTAGGAAAGGTATCCTGAGGCCTTATATGCTAGGAACCACCTCTGAGGAGCGCAAGGAGTGAAGGAGTCTGCTGTGCAGCGTTCTGCAAACAAGTTCTGAGTGAGTGTCAGCGGAGTGTTGTGTTCCCCTCCGGAGTTATTCAAAGTCCCAGAGTGTGTGTGTGTCCAGGAGCAGAGCATCACAGATAACTTAGACTATGGGCCCGGTTTCATCCTGTGTTCTCCTCCTTGAACATCTCCTGAAACACTGTGCTTCCTACATATGCGAGTAAGCTGTATTTCCGCAAGCACAGAGTAAAGTTTACAGTTACTGCCCGTTCCCAATGATTGAGGCATTCAACTTTAACTGTGTGTGGACTCTCTTATTTAACAATCGAGGATTTGCCAGTGTGAACGGAACCGTGGCGTCACGCGTGACAGCTTTAAGTCCACTACACTTATACAGGTAACCGCTATCCCAGCATTACCTGGAAGAGGCCTAGCAGTGTCTTGGCTGAGGTTGCGTGCATCCCTCTGGGGAGGAATCTGGTAGAGCCACTGTGACAATTGACACCTCTACCGTGCCAGCTCCTCAGTGTGGGCCTCGTGTCTTGGTTGCCATGGGGCACCACAGCGGCAGCGGCACAAGAAATCAACTGATCGGGAGCAATCTGATTGGCCGGTCAGTAGTCAATAGCAATAATGAAAAAAAGTCCTGGAATATCCCTATAAAGTAATTTAGCCCCCTTGTGCCCCTATAGAGTAATAAAGTCCATCTATGGCACTTTATAACTCAAGGCCTCCATGTTCCCCCTTAATGTAATAGAGTCCCCTGTGCCCCTATAAATAGAGCCCCATTGACTCTGTAGTGTAATAGAACCCCTCTGTGTCCTTCCTCCCTCAAAAAAACCCATAATGTCTCCCCTCCGCCCTCCATCCGGCTGAACAATTACTGTCCAGTAACATTTGCGAAATACGTGCTGCTCATAGCTCGGTTCAGTCAGACCGTAGGACGACTCCTCCTCCCTTTTCCTATTCACTTTGTGACATTAGGAGTAGGAGTCGTGCTATGCTCTGGTGGAACTAAGCGACAGGCAGCACGTAAGAATGTGTAGCACTGCAGACGGAGGAGTCGAGCATCAATCAGCGAGTGTATGCAGTTCTGCTGTGTCTGAAACAGATGTAACTGTGGACTAATTGTTCGGCTGGATGAACGATGCGGCGGAGCCTCGTAGCGATATAAGTGGCAATGGCCTCCAGATCACTACAACCAACATCCCACCAAAGATGTTCTATGTTCAAGTCAAGCAACTCTGTCGGCCACTACAGAGTCTTACAGGACTTCTTCTGAAACCAAGCCTTGGTTGACTTTGAAGTAGCCTTGGGATCTTTGTCCTAGTGGAAGGTCCAACGGTGTCCAAGCCTCAGCTTCCTCACAGAAGGCATGATGTTTTCTCCTGGGATTTCCTGATACTTGATTGGATCCATATTGTCCTCCACACACTGCAGGTTTCTGGTGCCGGAGGAAGCAAAGCACCCCTAGGGCATCACCGAGCTACCGCCATGCTTCACTGTAGACAGGGGGTTCTTTCCAGAGTATGCTAAATTCATCCTCTTCCAAACGTACCGCTGATTCATATTTTTATGGTTTTGAGCATACTGGAGATGAATTTTCTTATGCTTTTGGGTCAGTACAGCTTGGAGTTCTGGTATGAAGACATTTAGTGTTTTTATATGCACCTTACTGTCTAAATGGAAACCTTACAGCCTTTTGCAGTCAATCAACATAGTTATTAATCGCCTGCCTCCTCAGTAATATGGTGGCAAACGGTGATACATTCCTCTATTTACCACGTCCAGGTAGTATTCTGTTTCCAACTGTATCTCTAGAAACATCCAGGGCTTTTGCTATCTTTTCTGTATCCTTTTCCTTGTTTGTACATGGCAACGATCTCTCTAAACTTTTTTTTTTAACCAGTCTTGACTGAGCCATATTTCTAACATTGAATCAAACATCACAGTCAACAAAGCACTAGTCAGTCCAGGTATTTAATGTGTTTTATCTTAAGCACACCTGATGTAACCAATGAATCCCTTGATTAGTTGCATCAGGTGTGCTTGAGACAACATCTCATTTGTAAGTACATGCTCTTATAAGGGATTCTGGGGTTGAATAATTCTAAGATTGCAGAAGTCATTAAAAGTGGCATTGTGTGGTGAATTTAGAGAAACGACCTGTAATATTAGGTGTGTATGAGCTATTTAAATTGTTATTTCATTATGCTGAAAGTTTTTACATTTTGCAAATAAACCTAATTTCCAATGGGGATTGAATATTTTCAGCTGTAACTGTAAGTAAGCTGGGTGACAAGCACTGTGGGCCCTATCATGTCTGCTCTCTTGGGTTGTCACTTCAACAAAATCATTCAGAAAGACTTCACATAAGTCGGGAAATGCTCTTAAACCGACAACTGAAGGAGTCCAGAACATCGAAAAATGTAGCTGAGATGGGGGGATAAGACTCTCATATTCTTCTTGGCTAGAGGTTTCAGTTGAGCTGCCTATTGTCCAGTGAAGTAACTAATGGCCGTGGTGTCCGATCCCCATGTTATGGAGATGATTCTCTTCTGCTATCTGTAAAGAGCCATACCCTCTAAGTAATTGCGATTCCTTTATTTTATGATGGAATGTTTTTTTTGTGATTTACAATGTAGTAGTTTTGGACTTTGTCCCAAGTTATTTGTGCTATGCTGGTGATAGCCCTGGAAGAGTTATACGCCTTTATGTAAAGCGAAGGACATGCCAGCAGCTTGAGAAGCGCTCTGTGGATTGTTTCATTTGCGTCCTGAGAGCACGTACTTCATATTTTTATGCAAGGAATGGGCTAAATTTCAGATTCCGACTCTTTTTTTAGCCCTAGAATATAGCATAAGATAGTTGGAGGCGGCAGTAAAAGGTACATGAGGAAGGTTTGGGACGAACAACTCTACAGATTGTTATAATCCAACTGGAAATTATGAATTATAGTCATCGCTACAATGTGTAAATGGGACAATTATTCTGTTCTTGATATTCTCGGAGAATATCTGTGAAATATGGCATCCGATGAAGCACGGCACGAAATCGGAGGCATAAGGCGGCTCTGTAGTTTTGCATGGATGACGTATTACGGCTCTGGACTTTTTCCGCAGTCATCATAATAAATAAGCATGGAAAGATTTCATGACTCCTATAAATGACTCGGCCGTTATATTTCATTCTGTCAGCTTGTGAACATGAAGGACAATGCAGTAACTCCCTGATATTAAGTAGTTTAGGTACACAAGAAGAGGCGAACAGCGCTCAATGCCAACCCTCCATGGAAAAAACGGATTAATAGGTGAGAAGATGTAGATTACTTACTTCACCAGGGAGGTACGTAGGCCCACGGGGACCTCCCTCAACTCCCTGTATCCAGAATCGCAATTATCCAAGTAATGGTGTTTTGAGGTAACAGGAACTGACAATTCAAGTGGCGAAATGCTTACAGCGTGTTTATTGAAGGGGGGACCAATAAAAGCACGATACAATGATGACATAAAAAATATAGAAAATAACATAAATATAAAATATAGAATCAAGGGGTATTCTGTTGTGTTGCAAGTGTTTCGGGGGTTAAAACTAAGCCAACACCCCTTTTTCAACAGTAACTGTTGATATCTAAGATATATACACTACCGTTCAAAAGTTTGGGGTCACGTTGAAATGTCCTTATTTTTGAAGGAAAAGCACTGTACTTTTCAATGAAGATAACTTTAAGCACATTAGAGTTTCTAGTTTGAGAAACAGACGCCTCACAGGTACCCAACTGGCATCTTCATTAAATAGTACCCGCAAAACACCAGTGTCAACATCTACAGTGAAGAGGCGGCTGCGGGATTTTGGGCTTCAGGGCAGAGTGGCAAAGAAAAAGCCATATCTGAGACTGGCCAATAAAAGAAAAAGATTAAGATGGGCAAAAGAACACAGACATTGGACAGAGGAAGACTGGAAAAAAGTGTTGTGGACGGATGAATCCAAGTTTGAGGTGTTTGGATCACAAAGAAGAACGTTTGTGAGACGCAGAACAAATGAAAAGATGCTGGAAGAATGCCTGACGCCATCTGTGAAGCATGGTGGAGGTAATGTGATGGTCTGGGGTTGCTTTGGTGCTGGTAAGGTGGGAGATTTGTACAGGGTAAAAGGGATTCTGAATAAGGAAGGCTATCACTCCATTTTGCAACGCCATGCCATACCCAGTGGACAGCGCTTGATTGGAACCAATTTCATCCTACAACAGGACAATGACCCTAAACACACCTCCAAATTGTGCAAGAACTATTTACAGCAGAAGCAGGCAGCTGGTATTCTATCGGTAATGGAGTGGCCAGCGCAGTCACCAGATCTGAACCCCATTGAGCTGTTGTGGGAGCAGCTTGACCGTATGGTACGCCAGAAGTGCCCATCCAACCAATCCAACTTGTGGGAGATGCTTCTAGAAGCGTGGGGTGCAATTTCACAAGCTTACCTCAACAAATTAACAGCTAGAATGTCAAAGGTGTGCAATGCTGTAATTGCTGCAAAAGGAGGATTCTTTGACGAAAGCAAAGTTTGATGTAAAAACAATGTTATTTCAAATACAAATCATTATGTCTAACCTTGTCAATGTCTTGACTCTATTTTCTATTCATTTCACAACGCATGGTGGTGAATAAGTGTGACTTTTCATGGAAAACACAAAATTGTTTGGGTGACCCCAAACTTTTGAACGGTAGTGTATATATATATATATATATATATATATATAGGGGTGGGAAAAAATATGGACACACCATACAAAATGCATAGGATTTTAATCATTAGTGCATGCTGTCCTTTTGACCTCTGCTGTCTGAAAACTTTCCCGCCAAATTTGTGTTTGTGTTTACTTCGCCTCTTGCCCTGCTCTGGGTTGTTTTAGGAGCCATCTGGTAGCAGCAGCTTAAAAGCTTGAACCCCTGACCAATGAATTTTGTTGCTAGGGCAGATGTTCACTTCTGCCCGACACCATCCTTGTTATATTACCTTCACTTAAAATCGGGCCACCTCCTGTATGTGTAGATACGTGTATATATATATATATATATATATATATATATATATACAGCTTTCATTGAAACTTTTGAACTTTTGGCATGAGAAAAGAGTTTCCAAAGTGTCCGGAAGTGACGTTTACCGTATCTGTGCGACTGGGATTGGGTGTGCGTTCCAGTGAGCGGAAATCCCACTAGGCTGATTCAAAAGCCTGCATGTGGCAAATGGATTGTGTAAGTAGCGTGAGTTTATTCTTGTGAGAATTTGCATTCCGGATTGCACAGTCACATACACTGTGTGGGTCAGTAAAAGACATTGTATGGTGAAAACAGGTAGCTTACAGTACATAGAATATACAAGGATGTGTAAAAGACATAACATGAATAATAAAAATACATAAAATATACATAAAATCGGACTTGTTTAGTGGCAGTATAGAGACTACAGCAGGTGAGTCTGTTCCCGGTGAGTCTGTTCCCGGTGAGTCTGTTCCCTCACATTTATTTATTCCCCATAGCTGGGGGCGCTGTTCTTCCCTTGTTATACACTTCATTTGTGAATCCTGACGTAAAGTGACACAAGAACATTCCTTCTCCTCATTTGTATTTCGAACCCATGACATTGCTGGGGATATTTCTTCACCTGTCATGGTCAGGTGCAAACTGTGTGCATTTTGGAGGTGGCGGTGTAAGGAAACCATCCTTAAAGGAATGCAATGTTGTGGGTGGAGCACTGAGGTGGAGTACAAAGCTGTAAACATTGACTATGTGACCATTACCCCACTCAAAACAACAAGATTAATTGTCAACTATTTTGGAAAGTCCAGAAGACTTGTAAAAAAAAAAGGGCGGGGGGGGGTGAGGGATGACCTCCTGGAAGAGACGTCAAGTCTTCTAGACGAAATACTCACCTCTACTAATTCCTGCAGCCCTGCTTTATTTGGGCATCGCCATAGACAAAATCTTGACTTCTGCAGCATCATCTAGGACTAAGAGGACTGAAGCAGAGAGTGGCAGCATCTGGTCTGGAGTCCGGATTAGTTTAGGGCGTCTGATCTGGATTTTTATTTGTTTTGGGGGTTTGTATTTGCTTAGGGGATCTAGATTGGCAGCTGCCTAAAGGTATCTTTAGATGGAACGACTGTCACTCCTGTGCTTTTACATAGAGCATGGAGTTGGACTGGACTAGCAATCTCTTTAGACCAGCCGCCTGCATTCTCAGTAAGCAGGAGTGGTTCATAGATTGAGTCATTCCTGTGTACATTCAGCGGGTAGCCGGTCAATGGTCATTCCAGTTCTGCAAGCTGGGACACGACGACTAGCGACAACTGAGTGACTTTTCAGGGCCCTGACAAAGGCTGCGTATACATGGGCCGCCATTCGCCTGTAATCACTAGATTGAGCGATTATTCAGACAACTATCGGCCCATATAAAGGTACCTTAAAGTAGTCGTCCGAGTTGTAAGCTTTTGGTACAACCACTTCCCCATGCAGGAAAATAACAAAGAGTGATACACCCACCTTTGGCCACTACCACTGTGTCTGGCGCCGGTGTTCGGTCCCCTGTTCTGGTCTGTGTTTGCAGCTGCTGTCCTGTCTGGTTTATGGGACAGAGCTCTGTTATTGGATGTTGCCCTGTGACATCCTGTAAATCGGGTGGGACTGCAGCCTATAAACACTGACCGGAGCGGAGGACCGGCGCAGGACACAGCGGGAGCGGGGAGAGGTGAGTATATCACTATTTATGATTTTACTGCATGGGGAAGGGGTTGTCCCGAGATCTTACAACTTGGACAACCATTTAAGGGGTCTGGTCTGAGGTCTGTAGTTGTTTAGGCAATCTGGCCGGGAACTGTGAAGGGGTACCTCACGCTAAAAGTGGTGTAAAAAAAAAGTCACAAATTTTGGTGCAAGGCTTGTTTTTGCAAATAATTTGCAATTTTTCCAACTTATGCCTGTTCATGCAGATTTCTAGAAAGGTAGGAGTTACTTAGCAGTAAAAGGAATGACTACATAATTAAGTCTAGCCACGGGTTTTGAAGCGGCCAGGACGCTCGCTCTTCCGCTGCGGTCGGCACTCCCATAGAAGATAAAAAAAATAAACATGCTGCGGCCGGCGAACCCGCGCCGCACCACTTTGCTGTGGCGGATTTGCCGTCCCGTGTGGACATGGCTGGCTAATCCTGGGATTAGCGGCCACAGGCGGATTTGCCGCGGCGAAATTCCGGACGGCAAATGCGCCCCGTGTGAACCCAGCCTAACATGCCCAAAACTGCTCTAAACTACACCAGAAATATAGCTCTGAGAAGCTCCTAATGCGTGCGCCTCTTAAAATAACCCTCTGGTTGTAGGACAAATTTCTATCCTAAGACTGGAGGGGGAAAGGGTATATTACCTGAAGCTTTTCTTCTCTGCTGCCCGCCTGATATGACAGTTCTGGACCCCATTTTTAACCATCCAAGATGGATTCAGAACGTTTCTCACTACCATGGTCATGTGAGCAGCTCTGGCCAATGAGAGAGCAGACATAGTGAGTAGGTAGTCTAACACTAGCACTTGAAATGTATATCTCAAAAAAGATATGAAAGGCTCACCATCATCCTAAGCTTTAGGAAGCCACTGCTCCTTGAGATCTCTGCGTGGAGTCTTGGCCAGCTGCACGTCTCAGCAGCAACAGACAATTAATCCAATGTGTAATAAAGTTGCCAGCTTCTACACAAGATTTCTCCTTTAATTCTTTATTTCACATATTCAGCATCAGACACACGTTAAAAGATGCAGGCCTTTGCTACGTACTAGCAATGCACTGTCTGAAGATTGCATCGGTTATCCTAAATGGCCAAAAATGAGGCCTAGAATCGGTGGAACAGAAAAAAACTCCAGATAATACACCCCCTCCCCTCCTGCCCCCGGATAGAATTTTGTCCCAAGGAGGGCTGCTTTAATACATCAGCCGCATCTTGGTCCATCAGGGATTACACTAGGACTGGTGCCCCTCCTGTATTTTTAAGAGGTCCAGGTTGGGGTTCTGGATTTATCCAATGGTCTGGAGTCTGTATTTGCGTAGGGGTCTAGACTAAGGTCTGTACTCATTTTGGGGCGTGATGTACATTATTATAGAGAGTCCTGGATGGATCTGGAATGGCGGTCATGTTTGATTATCACCCAGTTTCCCCATAAGCATAAATGAATAAGAAACAGCTCGAATGAGAAAGACTCAAGCAATGTCTTGTAAGAAAAAGCAGATCTTCCATTCTTCCTGAGGATAAGACGCTGTGACAAGTATCCTCTAAGGACTCCGCAAGGTCCTGTTCGGTTTTCTTAAGTTGACATATTCATGCTGTTGGCGGCGAGCGGTTGGAACAGGTTTTGCTCACGTCTACCTGGTTTCTATTATGTTATGTGAGGCGGCAGGTGCTGAATTATTATTACACGCGTCTGAGAGATTTCTTCCCAGGGAAGTGGTAATTTTACTGGCTGTGGATGACTCGGGCCGACAGCCCTAGGAAATCATCCATATTTATGAAACACTTGTCGCTGCTACCAGCTTTGAGGTCTCCTCGGAGAAGACAACGTGACGTCTCCCATAGATAGGTCAGAAGAGGATATTGGTGGCGTCCATACACTCAGACCCACGACTGTCCACAGAATTGTGATGCCATGCTCTATAGAGAATGCCAACCATCATAGGGCACAAACTTAAGTAGGTATGGAAGAGGCGCACACATGTGTAGCAGGTCCTTCAGTTCCAGATCGAGAGTCATCCATCAGTAGATATGAATCCCTACAGCATGCCTGCATTACACTGAGAACATCACTAGCACTTGATGTTACTCCTGCCCAAGAGGGAGTCACAGTTCATGCGCCTTCTTCAGTGCGGGTCAGATGTGTTGTAGGTGGGACATGGGTATTGTTATAGATGTCAAACAGCAAATAAGGGGGTGCTTTTTAGTTGCAGAGGCAGGGCAAGAACCCAGACCGCTTGCAGAGGAGGGCTGCCCATTGGATGGTCCACCGCTAATTAGCATACAATGCGGGAAAACCTTCTGCAATGGTATCTCAAGAGGGGGGCCTGAGTTTAAAAAAATAAAGATACCGCTGGAGACTTCATTGAGTTGCACATGTGTAAGTCTACTGTGTTGATAGGCCGAAAATAAAAGGACAGACTTCCTTTAAGGATTTTTTCATTGACAGTAAGCAGAGATACTGACTATAATGGGAAATTAAAACACAAAGTATATTGGAAAAAACTTGCAAAGGTTTTTATTTCACTATACAATGATTACAGGGTTTTTTACAAACTCATAACATAAATACAGCACCAGTACCAAGCTCATAACATATATACAGGACAAGAAACAAGCTCAGGACATAGATGCAACACCAAAACCAAGCTTATTACATACATTCAGCACCAGAACCAAGCTCAGTATATAAATACAGAAGATGCTGTCACACGGAGAAGGATTATCTGGCTGGGCAGGCCTAAGGGGGCAACTGGGATGCCTTCACACAGACGTAAATGCTGCAGGATCTCTGCAGTGGATTTTTCTGTAAAGTCCACAGTAATTATAGTAAAGCCATGTGGATAATTTTTACGGTATACTACCCTTGATACGCCAGCCTGGGGGGCCCTAGATGTCACTCACAACCCGTGTCCCTGCCTACTTGCCTCCACTCCTGGCTAACCCCAGGCGGGCAACTGGGCGGCGGTCTTTAATCTGACTAGGGACCGTAACAAAGGGGCGCTGGCGTTCCTAGATGGGAAAGGTAGAATATCGACAGAAAGGCAGATGGAATTACCAACTCAAACAATGCTAAGCAGAACTAAGGCAGATGAAAAAACCTGGCTGATAACAGCAAAGAATTGCAGACAAGCTGACAGAGGCAGGAGGCCAACAGAGGCAGACTAGCTAGCACACTGAGGGAAACCAATAACTGGCAGTAATTGCAAGTCTCTGCCTGACCTTTAAACAAAAGCCTCCGCCCAGAGGCGGAGAGAAGGAGGCAGCCAACTCCCAACAGAACATAATAAAAGGGAGCTTGTGCACGGCAGCTGCACTCACAGGTGCGCGCACGCATGGTGCCGCAAACCACCAGCACCACGCCGCCCACGCCGGCCTGGCACCTGCGCCCCCGGCAGCCTGACAACAAGCCAGGGGGACATGCCCCAACCGCGGGACCATGCACACCGCCGCCCCGGGAGGACCAGCAACCGCCACATGGTAACAATAATATTTATTTTAGGACAGAGCAAAATCCATGTGCAGATCCGTGACAAAAACCTGCGGAGAGCCGCACAGTTTTTGGAGGTGGAACCTGGCCCAGAAAATCCTGCAGAAAATCCCCTGTGTGGGTATAGCCTAAGCCCACTTTCACAAATGCGTTCTCACTGCATTTTCGAACGCATGTTACAGCATTGTTAATGCACCCCATAATGGTGATGGGTGTTGAGGTGCGTTAAAAAGCACTAAAACGCGCTAATATAGAGCAGACAGCGCTTCTCGAGGGCATTGAGAGCGGTACTGGTGTAGATTGACGCCACCAGGAAGTGCTGGTGGGGACAAGATTAATAGGGGGTTGATGTCCTCTGTTCCTGATTGGCCGCCGGCAGCCTCCTCTCGCAGGTCCTGGCAGCAATGTACCACCGTTTGCATGGCATTTGAAATGCCGTGCTAATCTCAGTAAAGCGCGGGCTGTGTGAGAGCGGCATTAGGGCATTAGGGTAAGCTCTCATGTAGCGAAATGCTGCGGATTTTCCACAATGGAAAATTCTGCAGCGAAATTCACAGCATTTCCTTATCAAAAACCCCTTCAAAATCGGCACATTGGTGTGGACACAAAATCAGCTATGAATCAGCAGCTGCACTGCGCTACTCTCACCTCCTAATACTACACATAGCGCACACCGGCAATTACCGCTGAGTGTAACCGCTGGCGTTCATATGATGCCCTGATTTCATGTCGATTTCCACACAAATTTTCATGGATTTTGTAATGCGAAAATGCTGCTTCTTTTGACGCAGAATTTTCCACTCCGTGTGAACATACCCTAAGGCCTCGTTCAGACGAGCGTGTATTTATGCACACATAGGCGCGCACAAAATCGCACGTCTATTAGAACCATTGGTTTCCTATGGTGTGTTCACATGTCCGTGTTTTACAGGCGTGCAAACGCGCGCACTTACAAAAGATAGGACATATGCGCCAGGATGGTCCTTGCTGTGCATAAATATTCCCTGCGGGGAGTCCCCTCATCACTAAAGACTGTGACAGCACTGTCACAGTGTTCAGTGACAAGGGGACAGCACTGTCACAGCTGAGGATCGCGATGTTCTCCTATTGATTGGCTGAGCACTCAGCCAATCACAGTTAGCACTCAGCCATTCATTGAATTATGAATGACTGAGCACTGCCTGTGATTGGCTGAGTGCTGTGACCAATCACAGACACCACTCAGCTGTCATTCAATGAATGGCTGAGCACTCAGCCAATCAGACACAGCCCTTTCAGCAGGCGGGGATTTTAAATCCCCGCCTGCTGAAAGAGCTTCAGAGCAGTGCAGTGGGACCAAGGGGCTAGACGAGCCCTAACAGCGGCGGAGAGGTGAGTATACATTTTTTTTTTTTCACACATGTTAGGGTTGACTTTCAGGGAAGGGCTTATATTTAAAGCCCTTCCCTGAAAATTACTGCAGGGGTTGCCTCCCCACTATAAGCAATGGGCATGGACCTTCATTCACCCATTTTTTGGCACGTCTGTTGATTTACTGTTTTGTGCGCACATACGTGCGCACAAATGCACGCTTGTCTGAACGAGGCCCTACTGTATAAGATTAGCCTGCAGCACTGGTATAACTATAGGGGCCCAGGAGCCTTAGGGGGCCCATAAGGCCTCTTCATATTGGGAACCCAGTACTATGAATAAAGCATTATAGTTGGGGCCCTGTTGCAGATTTTGCATTGGCACCCAGGAGCTTCAAGTTACACCTCTGTGGTAAGGGGTTAAGAGAAGTTGGGGGCTCCAAGATAAACTTTTGCACCTGGGCCCATGAGCCTTTAGCTACACCCCTGGCCCTGCAGTGTTCTTTTAAACTGAATAACTAGCTGATTGGTAGGGGTCTGACTACTTGGGACCCCCACCGATCCGGAGAATGCAGGTCCTGAATAGTTCGTGCGCTCTGCAATCTCTGGTCCTTCTATTGAAATGAATGGAGTGGCAGTGTGCATGCGCTACTGCAGCTTCTTTCATGCAGGGTCCTTCGGGACTTTGGAGGGGGTCCTAGCAATCTGGCCCCATTCCATCAGACATAGATCCCCTGTGCTGTGGATAGGAGATAACTTTCAGTCCTGGCACAATCCCTTTGTCTGATGATAGACCACCTGTCCATTTAAATGCCGCCGCCACCGTGCCTACTGCTATGATTTATATCCATATACACTATGACGTCTCGTTAAGCCTGCAGGACTCAGGCTCAGCGCAGAGTTTGTTTTTGCACTTTGGTAATATGATTTACCGCCGTCTGATTGGATCCGGAGCGCGTTTGATTGTCAGCGCTCTCAGCACGACGGAGTGATTGATTTTCACGTTTGGAAAATTAAAGCCATCGCAGGGATCCCCCCCCCCCCATCTATCTGTACTCCCCGGCTAAATACAATCTTCAGTCTTCTTTGTAATGTCTTGTTTTTCTTGCAGCGCCGAATACCTTTTATTCTTCTACAGCGCCGCTTCCATTGAACATGACTAAATGGCTTATTAATATGAAGCATTCTGTATTTTGCTTTTAGGAGTAATTGCCTTGTGTTAGAGCTAACCTCATGCCTGACCGCTACATTATTCACTCCCGGATAAAGACGTTAGGGCTTAATTAACTTTGCATTCATTCGCGGGGCCCAGAAACCTGTTTTTTTGCTTGTTGATCTTGTCATATCATTGGGGAAAAAAAATAGAAGCAGTGAAGGATTATGGGTAATAACCTTGACACGTCAGTCTGAGGGTCGTACATACTATATTACGTATGGCAGCGTCTGGAAGCTGCGATTCCATCGATACCCGGTTATGTCAAGGCTTGAGATGCTATACATATGTCATTCTACACTGAAGGACACTTTATTAGAGACCCCCATCTAATGGTGCATTGGACTCCTTTGGTCTTCAGAACTACAGCAGTTTGCCGTGCTGTAGATCCCACTGGGTGATGAAATCATTCTGCAGGAATTTTGGCCCCTGCGGACAGGAAGTTCTTGTAGTTGTTGCAGATTAGTTGGAGGTGCTGGCATGCTCTGACCAGCTGTCAAGAAGGGGTCTGCAATTCATGCTGCTTGCACCAAATTCTGACCTCCGATCAGCACGAGGCGACGGAAATCTGGATCCATCTGACCAGGAGATGTTTTCCTGCTGCTCAGTGATACAATTTTTGCTCTCTTTTTCCCCCTGGAGTCTTTCCTTTCTGCTTCTCTTAGACACAATGGCGCCGGAACTGGCTGTCTGCTGTTATAGCCCATCTGAGCCAAAGATATGTGTTGTGTGTTCGGACCTGTTAGTTCAAGCACCAGCATTGTATTTGTCTGTAATTCCTTGACTTTGTAGCACCTATTTGTCATAACGATTCCTGACATCCTCTTCTGACCCCTTTCTTTGATGCGTTGCTTACATCCACAACATCCCCTGTCTCTGGATGTTTTTCCTCAGTCACACCATTCTTGGCTTACTACCCACACCGCTGCACAAGAAATCCTGGCCCGGCTAGTCTAGCACCAATGACCAGGTCTTGTTGGAAGTCGCTCAGATCACTGGATTTCCCATCTAATGTGGCTTCACTGTATACCGTGGGCTGGAAATGAAACGAAACTCTGTCATATAGGCTCACCGCGGAGATCCGTCTGCTGGCTTCAGCTCCTGGGCGGCGGCTCCCGCGGTGGAGGGCTGCCACGGGATACTGCAACGCCCATCGACAGGCAGCCTTACGGACAGACAGAACAGATTTAATGTGCTGTAAAGCAGCGGATCGCCTCATAATATATAATAGAGGAATCAATGTCTCATAGAAACCTGTTTCCTCTCAGTAATACTTGGCCCAGCCATGATGAATGGGCTGATGATGGGCTGCAGAACCAGCCGGACAGCGAAGAGTTGCAGCTAGGGTATACTTTACTTCTGGCAAAGATTCCATTTACTACCCTGGCTCTGTACCTAAATACATTGGATAAAGCCAAGCGGCTTGTTGGCACCCTCCTGGTTTATATAGAGCCAATCGAAACGGCTGAACCGCGTTTCGGGTCGGACGTGGCTAAAAGTTCGGTTTGGCCCAAACCTGAAATTCAGGCGGTCATCGTGGCCAAACCCACTAAAATAAATCTTCTCACTCTTTATTTTTCTTTCTTTTAATAAGAAGGAAAAATAATCTTTTTCTTATTCATTCTTCTTTTTCCATATTCCATGTTTTTCTTTTCCTTCCTCTCTTTCTTTCTTCCTCTTCTTTTTCCTTTCTCACTTTCCTTATTCTTCTTCTTTTTCCTTCCTCTTCTTTTCCCTTTTTTTCCTTCTTTTCCTTCCTTTCTTTCCTTCTTCTTCCTTCTTTTCTCTTCTTCCTTCTAATTCTTCTTCTTCTTTGTCCTTCCTCTTCTTCCTTCTTCTTCTTTTCCTTCCTCTCCTATCTTCTAATTCCTCTTCTTCCTTCTTCTTCTTTTCCTTCCTCTTTCTTTCTTCCTCTTCTTTTTCCTTCCTCTTCTTTTCTCCTTTTTTCCTTCCTCTTTCCTTCTTATTCCTTCTTTTCGTTCCTTCCTTCTAAATCTTCTTCTTCTTTGTCCTTCCTCTTCTTCCTTCTTTGCTTTCCTTCCTTCAAATTCTTCTCCCTTCTTCTTCTTTGTCCTTCCTCTTCTTCCTTCCTCTTCTTTTCCTTCCTCTCCTACCTTCTAATTCTTCTGTTTCCTACTTTATTCTTCTAATTTGGACCAAACCAAATTTTTTGCCCAAATTCAGGGAATCGGCTGAACTGAGCTTTTGAACCGTTCGCTCATCACTATCCTGGCATTGAGCAGATTGAGCACATGTTGCTCAGTTACACCCCTGCCACATAGGTAAAGCTGGTCATAGACTCACAGATATCCATACACTGGGGTCATTCTCAAGGCATTGCTCCCCTCATACTGTCATGGTTGGCTTTGTGCAGCTTAAGACCATCACATGTTACATTCCACTCCAATGCAAAGCTGCAATCAAAGGAATTTTTCTGTTAGCTCTCAAGGTGTACAACCTCACATCTCACTTCTGCCCCCTGCTGGTGCAGTGTCTGTACAGAGTCAGTTGTGCGCGGTGTAGGTGATAGATACAACACCTTGAGATCTGATATACAGATGATCTATGCAGTGTAGAGCATTATAGGTGTTGAGTTAAGCTGCTGAGATGCAGCTCTGGAAGCGACTGGAGTATAAGACATGATGTAAGCCAACATCAGTACAGAAGTGATACTCGCAATGCTTTTCAGCATCAGATGTTCCCTACTCTGACTTAAACTGTTTACCACACGCTCCTGGCAGGCAGATAATCCTCTTAAGAAGTGTTGAATGTATGAGCATTACCCCGGCGGTCCGCTGCCGGTTACCAACATGTATTACTACATTACTCAGCACACGCGATTCCCCATAGGGCCAATGTAATATGAGATCGCCGCTGTATCTGGCGCTCTGATCTGGGACTTCTACATCTCACACCGCTGCTAATAACATTGGCAGGTCAGAGGTTACGCGGCGCAGAGGAAACCGGATCCTGCTGATACAGAAGACAGCCGCATTATTAGGATTATATGACGATATCCACGCCGTACGAAAATAGTAATAATAGCAGGGCAGAAGAAACCTAAAAAATGATGGACTAAGGAGATAGATAATAGGAATGGGAAACACTTATTAGGTTCCATCAGCTTCTGCTCTGCAGCGAATCCACATTCTTATGGAAACCAGTAGTGACGCCATTTTTTCTCTTTAATGTGGTTCTCCAGAACTTTTAGTACTGATGGCCTATCTACAGAGTAGGTCAGCAATAGTTGATCGGCGGGGCTCAACCTCAGGATTCCACTTTTCAGTGTAGACAGCGCTGTCTGTAGTGCAGTGGCCCAGGTTGGTACTGCAGGCACAGCTCACATTGAATTTAATAGCAGCTATGCACGTAGTACCAAACTGGGCCACTGCAATGGTAAACAGCGCTGTTTCTAATCGGCTAATTTATGGGGATCCCAAGTGGCGGACTCCTGCCGATCAATTGCTGACCTATTCCTGAGGATACGTTATCAATAGGAAAAGTTCCGGAAAACCACTGAAAGGTCAACTTCAATATATAAGCTCTTATAGTAGCTGAAATAAAGCGGGGTGAGCGGTGTTACGTGGTGCGGCGAAGACAAATGGAGGTTGAGGCTGCACTATATTTGAACCAAACTTTACTGAAGTGTGATTAACTTTTTTACTCCATTGGAGGGTATTTCGTACTTAGACTGTAAGTCACACATAACATATATATCCACATGTCCATATAACGGGAACACCTCGGCGGTACAAGACACTTCACTCATTACTAACCACTGTCCTCGTAGTACTCCATACTCATCGTCACCCTGCGTATTAGTCAGCTCTGCGACCTCATGCACCATGAGTGCTCGTTGGCCTCTGATCATCAGGACCCATTGGTGTCTCCATTTAACCCTGGTCGTCAGGGCTCCTTCGACGGCCTTCCTTTGCACCGCTCCCCAGTATGCAGACAGTGCTACACACGATGCTCACCAGAAAACAGTGTCCGCCGCCACGTCCATAGAGACCTGTCTCTGCTGGGCTCCTCTCTTGCCTCCTGCACTCTCCCCTGCGGCAACCACCATCACCCCTATGGCACAGCTATAAACATCTATATACATAAGATAAGCGCCATATAGGAACTGTGACCAGAGCGCTGTCCTCATTCTGGCGACGTAAGGTCCCGAACGACAGGTGCCAAAGCTGGTGAACCGAGGGGGTCAAAAAAGGCACGGACCACGTGGGAGGAGAGGGAGGGTCCCTTCCTACAAGGAGTAGATTTTAAAATAGATGACAGCAAAATGGATCCGAAACAGCGAATGCTGCCAGATACGTGAGGCCGGCCTGCTGTGACTAAATGTACGCACACTTCAGAGACTTTATGGACGAGACTAGTATATGAACACTAGTCATGGAAGGGGTTAACATGGTGTACTGGTTATGTGAGGGTTAATGTTGTGCATGTACCGATACAGCTGGGTGCTCCGAGCAATAGGACATGCGAGTGCTACTCGTATCTATGGTCCGTGGTGCGCGCAAAGATAGGACGCAGCCCCCCCATAGAAAATAATGGGCGAGTCCTGAACAGCAGTTACTGAAGATTAGGACATGCAGCGGTTTTTGGAACTCAGACTATCGGTCGGAGAGACAACTTACCCGCATGAATTAACCCATTCCAATCCTTGCGTTCTTCTCCTGTGCGAGTTCCGTCCGTCTCAGAATCGAACGGGAAAATCGCCCGTGTGAATCTCACCTTAGAAAGTTTATAAGTAAAGCGGTCGCTGGTGAACTTTTATGGGTTTGGTTGCCACTACCACCTAGTGGTGGCTTATAGAATGCACTACAGTACAATCATGTTTCAGTTGTGGAACTACAAGTGACAGCAATAGGCGCAGTCATGTGATGGGGCAGAGCGAAATTTTAGATTCAACTGTTTCACATGAAGGTCTACTTGGATATAGATAGCAATAAACTCGGCTCTGCTACATCCGTATGCCACGTCTCAGCTGAGGTCATCATCTAGTAATCACTATAAAACGAGACTCTGAATCACAGCTGCATTCATTACTATATTAGGGAGTTGCATTACAAGCAATTTCCCCAGATGCAGGATTTTTACAGATTTTGCACTTTTACAGGCAGGAAAAAGTGAGATTTATTATTGTACGCAACAAAGATGACAACTACGCCACCGCCATGGGGTCCGCCGTGAAATGGCGCTTGGTACTGAACTGCTTCCACTTCACTGCATGAAATTATACGTATAATGACCTCACTTTGCCTTATGTATCTTGTACTGATGTAGCGTTATATGATGCCTTATACTCCAGTCACATCCAAAGCTGCATCGATCTCTGTTCAGTTTTTGCATTTTTGATGTGTGAATGTCATCTGTCACGCACGTAAAAAAAGAGAAAAAAAAAGATCAAATAAAACGGAGCAAACGCGCCTGCCATATGGGTGCATTCATTTTTTTTTTTTATCACGCACATATGGGCTTTAATTTGGTGCAGTTAAACGCTCCAAAATAGGACATGCTGCAATTTTTATTTTAGCACAGGCCATCTGTCCGTGAAAAGAAATGCACATGTGAATGACTGATTTCACTTTAATGGGTCTTAGCAGAATTTTGAATGCAGCTTTGGATGCGACTGGAGTATAAAATGATGTAAACTAAATCTCAGTAAAGTCAAGTCCTTTAAAATACATTTCAATCAATGTATTTAGAATGTGATACATTGTTCAGAAGCAGAGCGGAGATGGTGTGTGCATAGATTACAGCTCTGGATGTGACTGGAGTATAAGACAGTGTCATACAAGAGGGAACATCAGTCCAGGAGAAGAATTGATCTATTAGGGCTTCTTCACATTATGGATTTCTCCACAGATTTGATGCAGAATCTACAGAATCTATATCAAATCTACGGC
>CM069411.1:34597206-34679706 GCA_035609135.1 Eleutherodactylus coqui | reverse complement strand
ATGTCCGCCTATATACCCTTATCCCAATTCTCCTATTAGGTGGTGGAATTCAAATATGGATGTAGTAGATGCCATAAATGCCTGGTTTGTGCTATAAGGCTCTAGCAATTGTCCTATGAGCAGTTTTCTTCTAGCGAACAGGCAGAGGAGGATATCAGGAATCAATCTGATGAACAGGTGCTGCACAGTGCAGGACATTGCAGCTGAATGCAACAATGGCGTTCTATTCACTGTATATTACACATGTAAATACACCCTAAGAGAAGCAAAAAGCCGAGACTCCAGTGGGCAAAAGAGCGCAAAAATTGTATCACTGAGCAGCGGAAAAACATCTCCTGCTCAGATGGATCCAGGTTTTTGTTGCACCGTGCAGATGAAAGGGCAGAATTCGGCCGAGCAGCAACGGCGGTACTTAAAGGGGTTGTCCCGCGCCGAAACGGGTTTTTTTTTTTTCAAACCCCCCCCCCCCCGTTCGGCGCGAGACAACCCCGATGCAGGGACTTAAAAAAAAAACAGCACAGCGCTTACCTGAATCCCCGCGCTCCGGTGACTTCTATACTTACCGGTGAAGATGGCCGCCGGGATCTTCTTCCTCCGTGGACCGCAGCTCTTCTGTGCGGTCCATTGCCGATTCCAGCCTCCTGATCGGCTGGAATCGGCACGTGATGGGGCGGAGCTACACGGAGTCGGCATCCAGCACGAGCGGCTCCATAGAAGAAAGCAGAAGACCCGGACTGCGCAAGCGCGGCTAATTTGGCCATCGGAGGCCGAAAATTAGTCGGCTCCATGGGAACGAGGACGCTAGCAACGGAGCAGGTAAGTGAAAAACTTCTTATAACTTCTGTATGGCTCATAATTAATGCACAATGTACATTACAAAGTGCATTAATATGGCCATACAGAAGTGTATGGACCCACTTACTGCCGCGGGACAACCCCTTTAAAGAGTTAACAGCTCATATGAGCGGTGCGGCTTATCAGAGCTGTTGCAGGTGGGTGTAGTCTGTAAGAAACAGCCGGCACCCGACTTGTATGGAGCTGGATCCATACAAGCATTTGTTCGAACATGCGAACAATCTACACTTACGAACAGCTTCCTGGAACTGAACCTGTTCATAAGTAGGGGACTATCTGTAGTTTTGCATTCTCCTTCACACCCGCAGGTATGAGTTGCGTATTCTGTGAGCAGAAGAAAAATCACAGCATTTTCTATTTCACCACTCGTCATTGACCCGGGTCATGGGAGCCTGGCCTTAGAAGCTTAAAGAAGTAAGGTCAATGCAAGTATGAGATAGTGGAGTACACAACTAACCTACAAGCCACAAGAGTGGCACAGAAGTCAGTCCGACCTCCTAAATTGTTCCACATCTGCCTCTACAGTGATTCGTCATGGTCCCCATAGTTTGCACCATCATCGACTTCTGGAATTGCAGGAATGAAGCCTTCTTCTCCTTCCATGTGACGTGTCATCTCCTTCTGTACAGCCGACACTACACGGACCTTTATCCAGGTCTATCATAGCCAAGGTCTCCTAGCTGCAGCCCACCTAATCCAAGAAGTAATGTTGGTGTATATTTGTTAAGAGTGGGGGTGGCTGCAGCTGTAGGGACTCCGTTATACCTGAGTCATGAGGTGCATCACTTGTTGTTGTTAGCCGTTTAGTCGTTCACGACCCTCGGTGACCCTAAAGGCGAACTCCATGTTTTTCAGTTTTGCACAGCTTCTTTCAGTTGTGTGATATCCATGCCAGTATCCGCTCTGACAGTATCAGCCATCGTGTCCTTTGGCGCCAGGTCTTCTTTTGCCACTGATCTGTGCAACCATTATAGATTTTTCCAGTGACTCCACTCGTATTACATGGCCAAAATCCGTGAGTCTGTCTCTGGTCATCTTCCCCTCCAGTAATGTATCGGGTCTTAAACGATTCAGGACTTCTCTGTTACTTTCGCCGTCCAGGGCATACATAGCAGCTTTCGCCAGGACCACAGCTCCAACGCATCAACCCTCCTTCTATCAGCCTTTATTGGGGGGAAAACGGTGGTTTGCACTATCCTGCGTTTAGTTGCTATACCGATATCCCTACTTTTCCAGATTTTGTCCATGTTTAGCATCGCGCTTCGCCCCAATGCTATCCTATGTTTTATCTCTGGCATTGATTCTCCAGCCTGATCAATATTCTAACCAAGGAAGATGACGTTTTGCACGCATTCTATGGCCTCGTTGTCGACCCCCAGACAAAATAATGGCTGTCTTTTATCTTGGCATGCTGCGTTATAAGTGGTTGAGGCTTAGCCCTTTTCACGGACCCTAATGCAATGGCTAATATTCAAGGTGGTCCCCCAGCGCTCTCAGCACTTGTCTTCATGCCACTCTTGGCACGTCAGTTGCAGGGAACTGGCCTAATTCCCGTCAGCTAGAAGGGCCACCAGCAGAGCAGATATGCCCCATCAACCCATTAAGCAATTCCCCTGGCTGTGCAATGGGGGACGCAGCAATGCACAGAGCTCACTACTGAGCGTCACAGCCGCTGTCATTAGTAAGAGGGGAGCAGGACACTGCTCACCCCACTTACATTGCAGTGCGGACAAGAAAGTTTATTACTTTCACAAAAGCCACCCCTTCCCTAGTTCACGAAGGTGAAAAGTTATTGGTCCTCGATCCATGTGACTTTTTCTTTAATGCTATTGCTTTGTGGAGGGAAAAAGGGTGCCCCTAGAGCAAGGGGGGACATTATCTCTCTACCAGAGTGCTCCTTTACCAGACTTACATAATCCCTCGTGAGAGAGAGTGTTGACAGTAATATTTGTCTTCTTACAAGCGTTTATTTGTAGCCAAAACAGACTTTACAAGGAACCAAAATAATGCCGCTTCTAATTCTAGTGTAATTATATTCGTACTAGCTATTTAGGAAAAAAAGTTCATGTGATTTTCAGGAGTATTCAGAGTCCCCATTGTTGAACCTCCCGAGAGAAAAACAATAAAAGCGGCTTAGACTAATAAAAAAAAAAAACCTCCGGCTTATAGCAATTACCAGCTGAGATGTCTCATAATGACTAGAACTTGCAAAAAGACAATGCAGCTAAACATCGACTAACTCCGAGCAATGGCTGGTAATGGGTAACATTCACAGGAGCATACATGGGTCACTAATGGTGAGTGAACCAAAACAGTAGAACCCTGTTCGGGTCAAGCTTTGCTAAAAGTTTGGTTTGGCGTGAACCCAAACCTCGGGCGGTTTTTGTCTTGGCCAAAGTCACTAAATCTCCTCGTCCTCCTTGTTCTCATCCTCCTTCTGCAACCAGGGTAATGGTAAAGTTCAGGTTTGGCTCGAACTAATTCAGACAGAACCAAACTTTTTGCCAAGATTTAACAAACTGGCTGAACCGAACTATTGAAAGGCTTTCTCATCACTAGTCACCAAGTGCTAACAGCACTGAACACAGGACAGTGAGGACACGATCCAAACAGCACAGGGGCAGAAGAAACAAAAAGTCACATATTACCTGGAAACCGTCAACAAGCAGATTAACTATTGACTGATCCCATTACAGTAAAATGTTTTGAAGCCTTTATTCTCTAGACCTGGTAGGTGTCAGATTATCATCATTCCGGATTACAAGTGATAACGACACTAAGAACAGATCCATTCGCAGCAGCCTGTTGATGGTTTCCACATAGAAGTGGACTGGCCTTCAAGTCTTTACAGTTTGGGGTCTTCAGGTTTTTCAAAATGTCATTCTGTAAGGGGTCAACCCCTTTGATGGGCCTGTCTGTACATGGGTGTGGCTTTCCGAGAAAGAGTGGATATGATTTTATACACTGTGATATTTTTGGTTGTGGACTAAAGGAATCTTTGGCTCTACCCCTGGATCACTGCAAGGGAGGAGGTATCTTTCAGAATCATCACTCCTGAGCAGTGTAGTCAGTCAGAGGAAGATCAGAGAGCAGCAGTGTAGAGCAGAGCCCAAGCAGCAGTCACCAATAGGGACTCGTAAAGTGGTGGAGGACGACTCCAGGCCAGTGCAGCACATAGGTTCCCCATACTGGGGAGCTGCCATAAGAGGGCCTGAGCAGTAGAGCCCCTGAATCCAGAGAGATCACCAGCAATACCTGCTGACTTGGGGCAGAAGAAGATAACGCTGCCAGACTAGCAAGCCCTGATGACCTGGGGGCTGAAGTGGCATACAGCACTATAGATTCGGAGCAGCGTCTGCATGAGGGAACTTCTTCCCTGGGACTGTGTAAAATCTCTGGTCATGGTGGAGGTTCAGGGACCTTATGGGAATATGAAAAGACTTATCACTAGCATTTGGTGCCATAGTTTAATACAAGGACGGTTGTTGTGTTTTTGCCATGTAATGTGGTTATGTTGTAATATGTGTGATGTTATGTGACCTGTTTGCTATGCCATGTAAGAGGATGTAAGGAGCAGCAAGACCGCTGGTTAGGAGGAGGTAGTGGAGGTCTGATGTGGTGTGGTGATTGAGCCACCATTTTGGTATAATGATCTCATCTATGACATTGTAGCATTCTGAGTTTAAGGACGCAGCTTCTATGGAGCACGAGAGGACAGAGCCTACAGAGAAGAACATGCATGCATGGTTATACCGCAAATTCATGTAAATTGTCAGGCGTTTTGCCACTGCCAGTAGAAGGACATGTGAAGGTGATGTAAGTACTGGTGCATTAGGCAGAGAAATGAGAACTCATACAACATATAATGAGTAATCCAGTACTGTCACTTTAAGAGCGTTTAGGCCACGAGTGTTATGTAACATTTAAGAATGAGAATCCTCCTATGGAGTGTAACTGTGGACTGTAAAATTACTTTTTATGAAAAATGTGCCACCTCTGCCTCTATCTGTCATTGCCTCACCATCATGTAACCTGGCACATACCACCCAGACATTATAGTTCCAACATGAATGCACAACATTTCCATCTGAAATTAACTTTAGGGTTCGTTTCATACATCTATAATATCAGTGCAAGTCTGGGACCCCTTGTGGTTCCACTAAACTGAACCAAAAGTTTTATGGGGATCTACGATCCATTCAGTCCCAAGAGAGGCCCTAACGATTAGAAATATGTGGTCCTCTTATGGACTGTTCATACAAAAGTCATCCTAAGGCCTTATGTTGGCCCACCATATTGTGGTTCCATTTTGTGTAGAGCTTGTATAGGACTCCCAAAGAGGTGCATCGGGTTGTACTGTACTGTCGCTACATATGTCTTCTGAGGACAATAAGTGGCTATGGCGCCCAACAGAGCCTGTATGGCAGTACAAAGAGGCTGTGAGTCTGGCTAACTCAAGTTGCTTGTTGTGATTTTCATGTCCTAGAAGTTATACACTTCCCTCAACCGCCCATAAAGTTCAGTTCAGACCAAGTCATTGGAAAGGTTGATGTCCATTGGCTTATAGGAGCCATCACTCTCGCAACAAAAGTTGCGACCACAGAATACATATGTTTGGGTTGAGCCTCTTTGCTTGCACTAATATTTTAGGGAAATGCACTAGCAGTTTCTTCCTTACATGCATCTATTATAGTAGTCAGGTGTTCTACTACTGTCTAATGCTTTAAAGGAGATGTCTCGAGGAAGCAGTTAAATTTTTTTTTTGCCCAGTCCCCCCCATTAAGCATACATAACTAAGCCCCCCTGTAAATGACATTTCTAGCTGGTTCGTACTTACCGTTCCAGCGTTTCAGCAACTTATAAAAGTTTCCTCAAGATGGCCGCCGGCTCTTTCCCCGTCGCTCGCTGCAGCCCGACGTGCGCGCTCCCGAGACGCCGCCAGCTGTGTCTCCATGGCAACCGGACGCATCGCAGCCGCCGACCAGACGCCCCGCAGCCGCCGACCAGACGCCCACCGCCAGGCAGCAGGTAACCGGCGCTAGCCCCCGGCTCCCCAGCGCTAGACCCTCAGCCCAGGTGAAGGCCCCGGAGCCCAGCGCTAGGTTCCAGAGCCTAGCGGCAGCCCCCCCCGGCCTAGCGGCAGCCCCCCCCGGCCTAGCGGCAGCCCCCCCCCGGCCTAGCGACAGCCCCCCCCCCCGGCCTAGCGCTAGTTCCCCCATCACAGCGGCAGCCCCCCCCCGGCGCAGCGACAGCCCCCCCGGCGCAGCCCGGCGCAGCGGCAGCCCCCCCCCCCCCCCCCGGCGCAGCCCGGCGCAGCGGCAGCCCCCCCCCGGCGCAGCCCGGCGCAGCGGCAGCCCCCCCCCCCCCGACAAATCACTTACCTGGGAGGCTTCTCGGGGCTGCTGGGCTGGGCTGGGCTTCTCCGCTGGGCAGCTCCACTTTCTGCACCTTCCTCTAACAGAGGATGGTACAGAATGGCCGCTGCAGCGCGCTCCCGAGCAGTGACAGCTCGTCTGCGCATGCGCAGAAGAGCTGTAGCGGGGAGCACACTGAAGCGGCTCGTGCTGAATGGAGAAGACCGGACTGCGCAAGCGCGTCTAAAAAAGCAAGCTGCCGGCGAATTTAGACGGAACCATGGAGACGAGGACGCTAGCAACGGAGCAGGTAAGTGGAATAACTTCTGTATGGCTCATATTTAATGCACGATGTATATTACAAAGTGCAATTATATGGCCATACGGAAGTGTATAACCCCACTTGGTTTCACGAGACCACCCCTTTAAGCATTTTTTTTCCCATTTTCGTTTTTTCCTACCCACTTTCAAAAAATCAAAACTCTTCTTTTTCCATCAGCACAGGCGTCTGAGGGTTTGTTATCTGTGGGGCGAGTTGTATTTTTCAATGGTACTATTTAATATACCATATAATGTATTGGAAAACTTTCTAAAATTGGTGTGAAATGGAAAAAAACTATGCAATTTCGCCAATTTCACAAAAATGAAGCTAAAACTTTATTGTGTGGTCAGCACACTTACAAAAATGCCATTTTTTTTTTGCTGTACTACTTCTAAAAAATAAAATATCTTAAAAATACTTACCGTCCCCGATGTTCTGACCGCCATAAGATTTTTATCTTTTCGTCAATGGGGTTGTATGCAGGCTTGTTTTTTTGTGGATGACCTGTAGTTCCTATTGGTACCATTTTGATTGCTTATTTATACAATATTTCTTGGAGATGGGGAGGACCATAAAAGTACAGTTTTGGTACTTTTTTTTTTAGAAGACATTCGCCGGTAATAAATAATGTTTTACTTTGATGATAATGTTATTGATGCTGCAAAACCAAGTATGCTTTGGGATATTTGATTTTTTTTAATGCAGGAAAAGTTTTTTTTAAAACTTTTAGCAGTCTTTATTTTTTACAATAATAAAAAAAAACAACTTTTTTTTCACTTGTTTACTTTTTTTAAAATGTGATCGCTTATAACATATACTGCAATACTTCAGTATTGCAATATATGTTATTTCTGCAGGCATTCTACTAAAACAGGTCACAGGCAGAAACACATGACAACCCTGTGGACCTTTAGAAGGCCCCTAGCTACCATGAGATTTGGATGCAATTTCATCATGGGAAGAGGGGTGAGCATTCAGGACTACCAAATATCAAACAGGGCATTTAAAGTGTCAACAGCCTTGATACGCCATATTAACTCCACATTCCTGGAATGCAAATATATGTCTTGGGGTGTTATGGAGTTAAATGACCTGCTTTCATGTTAAGGAGGACCTTGCACTACATTGCTTCCTAAGAAAACCCATGATGTTACTTTACTGTAACAACAGCTAAAGGATGGACCCTTGACTTCCTTTAGCTGTTACCTTTCCTAGGTACTAACAGTGTATCCCAGTACTCAGATAATCCTAGGATTTACAGAGGAGCTGAATAGTTTTACATCTGGGCCATGACAAGAATATTAGATATGAAGCACATACTGTATTAACAAAATAGGAAACACAAATCCAAAAATAGGGACTCGCAATTACATGACAGGGGCAGAAGATGATGGTATCAGGATGATGAGGATGGAGATGATGATGAAACAGAGACTGAAGCAGATAACATAGAACAGAAATAACAATCAAAGAAATTCTACCCTTAATTCCAGCTCTCTGTAATTCTTTTTCCTAATGTTTCCCTGAACCTGACCTTAACACTAGACACCACTGTCCCTAACTGTCCCTCAATTATCCCTACTGCTGAACCTACCTGAAATATTGTCACTGTGAACAAGAGGGCACTAGGACCCAGACAACAAGCCAAAGAAACAAGCTGCATAATGAGCTAAGGCACACAGATATAAATAGGAAATGAGCAGAATAAATCAGAGGCTAGAAAACCAGACTGGACTAGAGATAACCATAGGAACAATACTAAACTGATTAGATCTATCTTGACTAGAACAAGGTAACTACCAGCAACCTCACTACAAAAGCCAGGGATACGTAAAGTGAAGCTAGCCAATAAGGAACTTCACCCTAAATGAGGTTGGATGAGCATTGAGGTCCGCAGATCCACTTTAATAGATCAGCTGTGGAAACAGTTACATAATAGGCTTTCTGACCAAGAAGATGTCAGAAAGCCAGAGATGACGAACCAGAAGGTCCATCAAAGTTCCTGCTGGTCATAAAATACGCAACCCATATTTCATGGAGCCATAGTTCCCTTATATTGCACTAAATAAACCTTACCAACATTTTGCAAAAAGAATGGCTATAAACTTATAGGCCAGTGGTGGTGAACCTATGGCATGCGTGCCAGAGGCGGCACGCAGAGCCCTCCCTGCTGGCACGCGCTGCCGTCAGCCGCTCACCACTTTAGTGAATGCCAGCAGTGCCGCGGCTCCCCTGCTGACAGCTGCGCAGCTAGCGGCGCTGATCCCGGCACACACTGAGACATCAGTGTGAAGCCAGGATTCTCTGTCCCACTCCCAACATCGGTATTTTTGTATTATGTCACCACCGGAGGTTAGAGGTGGCGACATAATACAGGAATTTGACATGTCACGCCCCCAGCTTGTGATTGGCTGGCGGCGTGTGTGGTCTGAGGAGAGGAAGCGTCGGCGGTATTGGCGTCATCACTAGAGGCTGGGGTGGTGGCAGCAGCACATGCAGTGGGATGAGGACAGGGAGCGGCGGTGGCAGGACCAGAGCGGTGACACCAGGGCACTGAGCACCGGCGGCAGCACCACACCCGCTGGCAGTGGGCACTGCAGGACAGGTCAGCATATGCATTTAATTTTGCTTGGGATGTCACTATTCTACTGGGGGCCACTATGGGGTGGTCACTATTCTACCCGGGGCTGCCGTGGGGTGGTCACTATTCTACCAGGGGCCGCTGGGGGGTCACTATTATCGCTAGGGCCTCTGGGGGTGGATGGGAGGCTGTCACTATTACTGCTGGGGTATGTTTACATGTGGCGGAGATGGGCAGGGCTGTTTCAAAATAGACAGTGTGCAGATTTTGACTGCTTTTTGGATGTCGAAATGCTGCAGAATTTTCCACGGAAATTTCCGCTGAGGACATTCTGCAGTATTTCCACATCCAAAAAGCAGTCAAAATCTGCACGCTGTCTATTGTGAAGCAACCCTGTCCTTTTTAGGAACGACGGGGGAAAAAAATCATACGTTGTGATGAGCCCTGCCCCCTGACGTGTTGGCACTTTGCGATAAATAAGTGGGTTTTGGGTTGCAGTCTGGGCACTCGGTCTCTAAAAGGTTCACCATCACTGTTATAGGCTATAAACCAGCAGGTATGGGTGTTCAGCTGACCAAGGAACACTTTACATGTTTCCTCCCACTATTCCAGAATGACAACAAGCCTCTTATTTCAAGATTTAATTGGAAAAAACCTTATTTTTATATGAAAATATTGCTGTATTTTACAATTATACTGAAATTAGAATTTCAGTAATGCTTTGATAAATCATTAGGGGCATGTACGTGCCCATTGCGGTGCCCTTTAAATTTCAGTAGTATAATGCTGTTTTGCCTTCTAGATTCATACATATAAAAGTGAATGAGGATAAACACAATACCTGCACCTTTAAAGCTGTTGTTTAGGATTAGAAAAGCAATTCCCATTTGTTCACACATGGTAGTGCCACTCAGTTCCATTCTGCATCAAACTGCAGCACCACACACATAATATTGACAGATCTCTGGGAAAAAAAGAAAACAAAAATACATTTTTTCTAATCCTGTACAACCCCCTTAAAAAATAATAAGGCCACTTATTTGACTTAGTTCCACAAAGATCCTTTTATCTTCCTTAAAGTCTCCTTCCCTTACGTTCCTCTAATTAGACCCTCTCAGAGCCGCTATTTGATAAAGCTCTTACTGCAGACTCACAATTCATTTGAATGAGTCTTTTTCCCTAAGTCTTGCTCTTGAGAAATCTCAGCAGTAAGGTAAACTTCATGTTCCCACTTACATAACATCAACATCAGCATCAAGACTAGCCCTGGCTTCTCGTATGTTCCTGAAATCAAGAATATAATCTTAAAAATGTGATTACTTGTTGAGATAGCGCCCGGTGGATTGGAGACTCCACAAGGAGCAATCAGGCGTTCGCTTTTTAATTTAATGGCTGGCTTGTTTTTCCATTTTCTTTTTTTTTTGTGTCAATGTATCAAACTTTGGAGGAAACAAACAAAATATAATCACAGCATGGCAGCGGGACAGAATAACGCCATGTCCCGATTGTAAGGCTGAAGGATTTATGAATCAGGGGGGTTAGAAGAATCAGATGCAAGGATGTTTCTACGAAGCCAAAAACAGAAGCTTAGCAGAGTTGATTATGTAGGAAATACTGCAGATATACCTGGTGGTAGTTTATGCTACTATCCCTTTAATCTTCCTAACATACACAGCATGGCTGGACTTAGTTACATATACCCCGTTTGGTCACACAGGGTGCTGGCCACCAGCTTGTAGAGGGGACACCAGGTGGATGTAGGCTGGGGGCAACTGTCCCCCCTTAGGTCCGCCAAGTCTGATGATATTCTTCCTCCATGTGGCAGCATCTTGTGAAGCTACTTGAATCAGCCTCTTCCTGGCTCTGTCTCCTCCTTCCTAATGTTCCAAGGCACAACTGTCAAACCCTCAGTCCCTCGCAACAGAATCACTAAGTTCTGCTATTGTATTTTATGAGCTTGGTTCTGGGGCTGTATTTATATGTTCAGCTGGATCCTCCTATAATATCTGTATACGGAGGTTGTTTCATGCTGTATTTATGTTATAACCTTGGTACGGGTCCTGTATTTATGTTACGAGTTCAGTCCTAGAGCTGTATTTATGTTATGAGCTTGGTACAGGTCCTGTATTTTTGTTATGAGCTTAGTTCTGGTGCTATAGGAATATACTGAGCTTGGCTTTGTTGCTATATTTATGTTCTGAGCTTGGTTATGGTGCTGTATTTATATAATGAGTTTGGTTCTGTTACTGTATTTATGATATGAACTTGGTTCTGGTATTATATCTATCTTCTGAAGATGGTCCATGCCATATTTACATGTATGCCTCCAATTTCTTACTAGGTATGTTTCTCATGGAATCTGATAGGAATAAGGAATCAATTAAATGCTATATTATAGAGGTGGAATATGGCACCTCATGAGGAATTATATAATGGCACACAGTACTTGCTGCTAAGTAATATAAAACTATAAGCTTTCCATGTGACACCGTACCAGTGTTGTGCATTACAAGGGTTGTGCCCAGAGTGCAATCCCTATTCATATGCCTCTTTAGGGCACATCAAGAACAGGGAATCCATTGGAGATTGCCAATCATAACCTGGAATAGAGAGATGCTTAGTAAGAGCGGCTCTCATTCTGACAGGTCTTCCACCGTCCTGGCATTAGAGGAGGTGATTCATGTGAATGGTTGTCCTCTAATACTGCATTTCTCCCATAGTGACTACTCCAAGAAAAAATTGTATCTGGCCGCGACTTGCCTCAGCAAAACCAACTGATTGCCGGGGGTGCTAAGAATGGAATTGGGGGCGATCAGCTCTTTTGCCCCAGGCCCCATATTCTGGGTGGAGTTCCGGCTCCTCTGACCTTGCTCTTAACACTGGGAGGAGCCACATCTGGTCATACATACATTCAAATGAATAGCTGACCATGTAATAGGTGAAATTTGTGAGCTGTTCTCCTTTATACTGTAGATCAAAGAGGGGTTTTAATAGGACATTCAAAAGGTGATTGTCCATTTAAAGTGACTTGTCTTGGCATTGGGTCAATGGGGCCAGTTGCATATTATAGCTTTGCAGCCATGGCCTTGATGACTTTATCACAGTTTTTTTTCTCTACGTCCCTTTTCCCTGTACAGATTCCCATAAGGTACAGCTCCTAGTACTTTGAATCTATCAAATGGGGGCCTACACCATTTAATATCACAGCATGACTTCACATTTGATTGACAGTGAGCAATGGCGACCGCCCAGTTGACAGATTCAAAGTGCCAAAAGCCAATTCTAACAGTACTCAGTATGCAGGAACAGGGAGAAGTAGAAACAAAAAAAGGCTGCGATAGAGTCAATGGGGCCATGGTTATAAAGCTATGCAGCTGACCCATGAATCACAGGTTCTATTTAATGATTGGTCTCTGCAGCCACTTTGTACATAGCTACAAATCTGGTTATGAATGGAGCAGCTTTATCTTCCCTTTCACAGCAGGAAGTCCCAGCATGGCTTCAAGTACCAGTTAGCAGCTAAAGTTAATTAAGTCAATTAACCACTATCCTACAGCAGTGAGATATATAGAAGTGCATCCTACAGTACACTAGAACATCTCATTACATCATGAGATATAAATCCTGGATTGTTTTCAGCCATTTTCATTATTGAATAGACTTCGAGCTTTCTATAAGTCTATAAACTGAATCTTGTGTACTTAAGCGGAACCTAGAGATTACTTGCATGTTTTTCATTAGATTACACCAAGAATAGGATATAAGGATAATCCTGAGCTTCAAGGCATATCACTGGTTGAACATAACAAGGATTTGGATACGTTTCCTTAAAGAGATCACATTATGAGCTACAGTTATCTTTGCATTAAAATATTATACCCTATCAAAATTAAACCGGCCATAAAAAAAGTCCAAATGGACCCCTAGGGTGCCAATTGTTGGGCCAGAAGAAGCAAGTTCCACCACTATGACTCCATAGAGTCCCGCTTCTAAGAAGTCCCAGTTTCTAGCAAATATATTATCTTTCGGCAAGGCTGATGGTCTGAGAGAAATCACTGAAGGCAACAGAAATGTCGAAATAAAGGAAGAAATCGTTGAAAAAGTTCCTTTAAGGTTTCTTAGCGGGGAAATGGCTTTGAAGCTGTTTGAGAGCCACTCTCATGGTATTTCCCTGGGAACAGGTTTCCCTTAGTTTTGCCTTATAGAAGCTACTTTTAGAATATGACAAAAACATTTTCAAAATGTTGAAGATACATTTTTCCATCTACTCTACTAAGGAATATGGAAAGCCAGTGTCTGGAGGACTCGAGCCATCATGCATGATATGTACTGCCAATTTCTGGATTACCATGGTTTCCCTGCATGCAGATAAGTGGTGATCTTGATGACTCCTGTTATGAAAGAGGTTAAATGAAGTGAGGCGACCCCTTTAATTGCACTCTAATTGCAAAATCAGCACCATCCTCAAAAGAGTTTTTTTTTTTTACTTCAAACATTAATAACACTTTAGAAAATATGTCTACAAGTCATCAATCCGTAAAAATGACTGCTCATACAGTTAATGTGTACAGCTGAGCAGAAAGGATTTATGGAATTGTCCTTTGGAGAAGATGACATGATGGTGAGAATCAAGTCTAATATAAATAATTGGAGGGATATGTTTGTGCAGTGACCAATCCTAAGAAAACACAGACATTTCTACAAATATAAATTCCAAGGGACAAGTACTTGAAACTTGGAACTGTCTCTGAAAATTAGTAGAGCTTCATGTTTTATAAGGCAAACCTGTATGTTAGAGAACAAATCTAGTCAATATTGATTTTACCATCCATAGAGCAATAAACATTCTTGATGAACATAAGAAAAATATTGATTCTTAGAAAACTCCTGCTAAGATACTGCCTCATGCAGACAAAAACATTACAGTCAAGGTACTATTATACTACGCCTATATAGATGAATATAACTAATATAATACTGCCTTCTATCTACAAGAATATAACTAGTATAATACTGCCCCCTATGTACAAGAATATAACTACTATAACACTGCCCCACATGTACAAGAATATAACTACTATAATACTGCCCCCTATGTACAAGACTATAACTACTATAATACTGCCACCTATGAACAAGAATATAACTACTATAATACTGCCCCCTATGTACAAAAATATAATTACTATAATACTGCCTCCTATGTACAATCATATAACTATAAAACTACTATAATACTGCCTCCTATGTACAAGAACATAACTACTATAATACTGCCCCCTATGTAACAGAATATAACTACTATAATACTGCCCCCTATGTACAAGAATATAACTACTATAATACTGCCTCCTATGTATAAGAATATAACTACTATAATACTGCTCCTATGTACAAGAATAAAACTACTATAATACTGTCCCCTATGTACAAGAATATAACTACTATACTACTGCTGCTATGTACAAGAATATAAATAATATAATACTGCCTCCTATGTACAAGAATATAACTACTATAATACTGCCTCCTATGTACAAGAATATAACTACGATAATACTGCCCCCTATGTACAAGTATATAACTACTATAATACTGCTCCCTATGTACAAGAATATAACTACTATATTACTGTCGTCTATGTACAAGAATATAACTACTATAATACTGTCCCTATGTACAAGAATATAACTACTATAATACTGCCTGCTATGTACAAGAATATAAATACTATAATACTGCCCCCTATGTGGAAGAATATAACTACTATAATACTGCCTTCTATGTAAAAGAATATAACTACTATAATACTGCCCCCTATGTACAAGAATATAACTACTATAATACTGCTCCTATGTAGAAGAATATAACTTCTATAATACTGCCTCCTATGTACAAGAATATAACTACTATAATACTGCCATCTATGTACAAGAATATAACTACTATAATACTGCCATCTATGTACAAGAATATAACTACTATAATACTGCCATCTATGTACAAGAGTATAACTACTATAATACTGCCCCTATGTACAAGACTATAACTACTATAATACTGCCCCCTATGTACAAGAATATAACTACTATAATACTCCTCCTATGTACAAGAATATAACTACTATAATACTGCCTCCTATGTACAAGAATATAACTACTATAATACTGCCCCTATGTACAAGAATATAACTACGATAATACTGCCCCCCTATGTACACAAACATAACTACTATAATACTGCTCCTATGTACAAGAATATAACTTCTATAATACTGCCTCCTATGTACAAGAATATAACTACTATAATACTGCCATCTATGTACAAGAATATAACTACTACAATACTGCCCCCTATGTACAAGTATATAACTACGATAATACTGCCTCATATGTACAAGAATATAAATACTATAATACTGCTCCTATGTACAAGAACATAACTACTATAATACTGCCCCCTATGTACAAGAATATAACTACTATAATACTGCCTCCTATGAACAAGAATATAAATACTATAATACTGCCCCTTATGTACAAGAATATAATTACTATAATACTGCCATCTATGTACAAGAATATAACTACTATAATACTGCCTCCTATGTACAAGAATATAACTACTATAATACTGCACCCTATGTACAAGAATATAAATACTATAATACTGCCCCCTATGTGGAAGAATATAACTACTATAATACTGCCTTCTATGTAAAAGAATATAACTACTATAATACTGCCCCCCTATGTACAAGAATATAACTACTATAATACTGCTCCTATGTAGAAGAATATAACTTCTCTAATACTGCCTCCTATGTACAAGAATATAACTACTATAATAGTGCCATCTATGTACAAGAATATAACTACTATAATACTGCCATCTATGTACAAGAATATAACTACTATAATACTGCCATCTATGTACAAGAATATAACTACTATAATACTGCCTGCTATGTACAAGAATATAAATACTATAATACTGCCCCCTATGTGGAAGAATATAACTACTATAATACTGCCTTCTATGTAAAAGAATATAACTACTATAATACTGCCCCCTATGTACAAGAATATAACTACTATAATACTGCTCCTATGTAGAAGAATATAACTTCTATAATACTGCCTCCTATGTACAAGAATATAACTACTATAATACTGCCATCTATGTACAAGAATATAACTACTATAATACTGCCATCTATGTACAAGAATATAACTACTATAATACTGCCATCTATGTACAAGAGTATAACTACTATAATACTGCCCCTATGTACAAGACTATAACTACTATAATACTGCCCCCTATGTACAAGAATATAACTACTATAATACTCCTCCTATGTACAAGAATATAACTACTATAATACTGCCTCCTATGTACGAGAATATAACTACTATAATACTGCCCCTATGTACAAGAATATAACTACGATAATACTGCCCCCCTATGTACACAAACATAACTACTATAATACTGCTCCTATGTACAAGAATATAACTTCTATAATACTGCCTCCTATGTACAAGAATATAACTACTATAATACTGCCATCTATGTACAAGAATATAACTACTACAATACTGCCCCCTATGTACAAGTATATAACTACGATAATACTGCCTCATATGTACAAGAATATAAATACTATAATACTGCCCCCTATGTACAAGAATATAACTACTATAATACTGCCTCCTATGAACAAGAATATAAATACTATAATACTGCCCCTTATGTACAAGAATATAATTACTATAATACTGCCATCTATGTACAAGAATATAACTACTATAATACTGCCTCCTATGTACAAGAATATAACTACTATAATACTGCCCCCTATGTACAAGAATATAAATACTATAATACTGCCCCCTATGTGGAAGGATATAACTACTATAATACTGCCTTCTATGTAAAAGAATATAACTACTATAATACTGCCCCCCTATGTACAAGAATATAACTACTATAATACTGCTCCTATGTAGAAGAATATAACTTCTATAATACTGCCTCCTATGTACAAGAATATAACTACTATAATACTGCCATCTATGTACAAGAATATAACTACTATAATACTGCCATCTATGTACAAGAATATAACTACTATAATACTGCCATCTATGTACAAGAATATAACTACTATAATACTGCCTCCTATGTACAAGAATATAACTACTATAATACTGCCCCCTATGTACAAGAATATAACTACTATAATACTCCTCCTATGTACAAGAATATAACTACTATAATACTGCCTCCTATGTACAAGAATATAACTACTATAATACTGCCCCTATGTACAAGAATATAACTACGATAATACTGCCCCCTATGTACACGAACATAACTACTATAATACTGCTCCTATGTACAAGAATATAACTTCTATAATACTGCCTTCTATGTACAAGAATATAACTACTATAATACTGCCATCTATGTACAAGAATTTAACTACTACAATACTGCCCCCTATGTACAAGAATATAACTACGATAATACTGCCTCATATGTACAAGAATATAAATACTATAATACTGCTCCTATGTACAAGAACATAACTACTATAATGCTGCCCCCTATGTACAAGAATATAACTACTATAATACTGCCTCCTATGAACAAGAATATAAATACTATAATACTGCCCCTTGTGTACAAGAATATAATTACTATAATACTGCCATCTATGTACAAGAATATAACTACTATAATACTGCCTCCTATGTAGAAGAATATAACTACTATAATACTGCCCCCTATGTACAAGAATATAACTGCTTTAATACTGCCCCCTATGTACAAGAATATAATTACTATAATACTGCCCCCCATGGACAAGTATATAACTACTATAATACTGCTCCCTAGGTGCAAGAATATAACTACTATATTACTGCCCCTATGTACAAGAATATAACTACTATATTACTGCTGCTATGTACAAGAATATAACTACTATAATACCGCCCCCTATGTACAAGAATATAACTACTATAATACTGCCTGCTATGTACAAGAATATAGCTGCTATAATACTGCCCCCCTATGTACAAGAATTTAACTACTATAATACTGCCTTCTATGTACAAGAATATAACTACTATAATACTGCTCTCTATGAACCAGAATATAACTACTATAATACTGCCCCCTATGTACAAGAATTGAACTACTACAATACTGCCCCCTATGTACAAGAATATAAATACTATAATACTGCTTCTATGTACAAGAACATAACTACTATAATACTGCCCCCTATGTACAAGTATATAACTACTATAATTCTGCTCCCTATGTACAAGAATATAACTACTATAATACTGTCATCTATGTACAAGAAAATAACTAATATAATACTGCCCCCTATGTACAAGAATATAACTACTATAATACTGCCCCCTATGTACAAGAATATAACTACTATAATACTGTCATCTATGTACAAGAAAATAACTAATATAATACTGCCCCCTATGTACAAGAATATAACTACTATATTACTGCTGCTATGTACAAGAATATAACTACTATAATACTGCTCCTATGTAGCAGAATATAACTACTATAATACTGCCCCTTATGTACAAGAATATAACTACTATAATACTGCTCTTTATGTACAAGAATATAACTACTACAATACTGCCCCGTATGTACAAGAATATAAGTACTATAATACTGCCCCCGTATGTACAAGAATATAACTACTATAATACTGCTCTTTATGTACAAGAATATAACTACTACAATACTGCCCCGTATGTACAAGAATATAAGTACTATAATACTGCCCCCCATGGACAAGTATATAACTACTATAATACTGCTCCCTAGGTGCAAGAATATAACTACTATAATACTGCCCCTATGTACAAGAATATAACTACTATATTACTGCTGCTATGTACAAGAATATAACTACTATAATACCGCCCCCTATGTACAAGAATATAACTACTATAATACTGCCTGCTATGTACAAGAATATAGCTGCTATAATACTGCCCCCCTATGTACAAGAATTTAACTACTATAATACTGCCTTCTATGTACAAGAATATAACTACTATAATACTGCCCCTATGTACAAGAATATAACTACTATAATACTGCTCTCTATGAACCAGAATATAACTACTATAATACTGCCCCCTATGTACAAGAATTGAACTACTACAATACTGCCCACTATGTACAAGAATATAAATACTATAATACTGCTTCTATGTACAAGAACATAACTACTATAATACTGCCCCCTATGTACAAGTATATAACTACTATAATTCTGCTCCCTATGTACAAGAATATAACTACTATAATACTGTCATCTATGTACAAGAAAATAACTAATATAATACTGCCCCCTATGTACAAGAATATAACTACTATAATACTGCCCCCTATGTACAAGAATATAACTACTATAATACTGTCATCTATGTACAAGAAAATAACTAATATAATACTGCCCCCTATGTACAAGAATATAACTACTATATTACTGCTGCTATGTACAAGAATATAACTACTATAATACTGCTCCTATGTAGCAGAATATAACTACTATAATACTGCCCCTTATGTACAAGAATATAACTACTATAATACTGCTCTTTATGTACAAGAATATAACTACTACAATACTGCCCCGTATGTACAAGAATATAAGTACTATAATACTGCCCCCGTATGTACAGGAATATAACTACTATAATACTGCCCCCTATGTACAAGAATATAAGTACTATAATACTGCCCCCTATGTACAAGAATATAACTACTATAATACTGCCTCTTATGTGCAAGAATATAATTACTACCGTGTCTCCCCGAAAATAAGACACTGTTTTATATTTTTGTTTGCCCCAAAAAGGGCACAGTGTCTTATTTTGGGGGGGTTTTCACGTACCTGGTTCGCGGCGTTCCGATGCCTCCCGATGGTGTCCGGCGGCACGGCGTCCTCCTCATCTCACAGATGCCTTCTGCTTGCGACGTGATGTCATTCACTGAATGGCTGTGATTGGCTCATCGGGCGCCGGCTGTAATTGGCTGCCGGCGCCTGATAAGCCAATCACAGAGCTCGCTTTGCTGGAGGCGGGATATTCAAAGCCCTGTCGCCAGCAGAAGGCAGTTGTGAGACGGAGGAGGACATCGCCGCAGACACCAACGGGACGCTGCAAACACCATCGGGATGCTGCGGACCATGTGAGTATTAATTTGGGGGGGGGGGGGCACTCGAGATAGGTCCTATTTTTGGGGAGGGCTTTTATTTCAAGCCTCCCCCCAAAAATCTGATAGGTCTTACTATCGGGGTAGGGTCTATTTTGGGGAAAACACTGTATAATACTGCCCCCTGTGTACAAGAATATAACTGCTATAATACTGCTGTTATGAATAAGAACATATAATATTAGTGGAATAACTGTTTGTTCAGCCTTCTTTCCCAGAATAAGTAACCTTTACGCTCTGTCTGGGATTGAGCAGAGCTAGCTGTACATAACCTGCTGTGTTTCGATGTTTGCACGCCCCACGTTGAATATTTGTTACACTCACTGTTTGAGTAGTTGGGAAGAGGTCGTCCTTGGTCCTTTGATCACAGGCCCTGAGCAGCCAAGCACCTATGTGAGTTAAATATTTGGAAAAAAATATAAACTGAAATCCTTTCTTGCTGCTTTGTTATGATTGAGCCGAGCCTGTAGAATAAAGGTACAGCCAACGTCAACACACTAGGGCTTATGTAATAGAGATAGGAACAAACATGGCGTTTTATCACAGGCATGTTATGAGCAACAGTGAGGAAACACTTTAAGAATCCATCCATCTTGCTGGACATTGAAGACGTCTGTAGTAGCAGAAGTTTTCTGAAATGCTATATAAGTATCTATCTATCTATCTATCTATCTATCTATCTATCTATCTATCTATCTATCTATCTATCTATCTCATATCTATCTATCTATCGATCGATCTATCTATCTATCCCATACCTATCTATCTATCCCATATCTATCTATCTATCTATCTATCTATCTATCTATCCCATATCTATCTATCTATCTATCTATCTATCTATCTATCTATCTATCTATCTATCTATCTATCTATCTATCTATCTATCTACCTCTCTCATCTCCCCTCATTATCGCACAACCCTAAACGGCTCATTGATACTTTTCACTCCCTTCTCAGCCCTATACTGCAGCCCCCTATGACGGATCTCAGTGCTGAAGAGCTGGCTGCCTACTTCAAAAAGAAAATTGATGACATCCGTCAAGAAATAACTTCCCAATCCCAGACTAGCCCTGACCCTAGTCTTGTCAGCACTGCATCTAGCTCCTGCTCACTGTCTGTACTTAGACCAACGACAGAGGAAGAAGTCTCCAAATTTCTTTCCTCTGCTCGCCCCACCACCTGCGCTAGCGACCCCCTCCCCTCACACCTCCTCCGATCCCTCTCCCCAGTGGTCATCTCCCATCTCACCACTATATTCAACCTCTCTCTGACCTCTGGCATCTTTCCCTCTTCTTTCAAACACGCCATCATATCCCCACTGCTAAAGAAGTCGACTCTTGACGCGACTGATGCTGCCAACTACCGACCCATCTCAAACCTCCCCTTCATCTCCAAACTACTAGAACACCTAGCTTACTCCCTCCTTGTAAGCTATCTTTCAGAGAGCTCTCTCCTCAACCCCCTACAGTCTGGCTTCCGACCCCAACACTCGACGGAAACTGCACTTACAAGGGTATCAAACGACCTACTGACAGCCAAATCGAGGGGCGATTACTTCCTACTGATCCTCCTCGACCTTTCTGCAGCATTTGACACTGTTGACCACAAACTCCTCCTCAGTATGCTTCGCTCCATCGGTCTTGAGGACACTGCTCTCTCTTGGTTCTCCTCCTACCTAGCTGACCGCTCTTTCAGCGTCTCCTTTGCTGGCTCTACCTCTCCTCTTCCCCTTGCTGTTGGGGTCCCCCAGGGCTCAGTCCTCGGCCCCCTCCTTTTCTCCATCTACACAGCCCCTGTTGGACAAACCATCAGGAGTTTTGGCCTCCAATACCACCTCTACGCTGATGACACCCAGCTATACACCTTTTCTCGTGACATCTCTGCACCTTTCCTCCAAAACCTCACCGACTGTCTGTCCGCTGTCTCTAACACTATGTCCTCTCTCTACCTAAACCTCTCTAAAACTGACTTACTGGTGTTTCCTCCTTCCTGATCGGCCTCCCCTGCACCGGACTCTACCCCCTCCAATCCATCCTGAATGCGGCAGCCAGGCCCATCTTCCTGTCCAGCCGCTACTCGGACGCCTCTGCCCTGTGCCGGTCACTGCACTGGCTGCCCGTTAAATACAGAATTCAATTTAAACTTACTACCTTCATCCACAAAGCCCTCCACAGTGCAGCGCCACCCTATATTGCCTCCTTCATCTCAATCCATCACCCAGCCCGGGCTCTTCGGGCGGAATATGTTGGCGGTATACAAATAAAGATTATTATTATTTATCTATCTATCTATCTATCTATCTATCTATCTATCTATCTCATATCTATCTATCTATTTATCTCTCTCATATCTATCTCTCATATCTATCTATCTATCTTCTAGCTTTCTATCTCATATCTATCTATCTATCTATCTGCTATTTATCTCTTTCATATCTATCTCTCATATGTATCTATTTCATATCTATCTCTCTATCTATCTATCTTCTAGCTATCTATATCATATCCATCTATTTATCTCATGTATATCTATCTATCCATCTCCTATCTATCTATCTATCTATCTTCTATCTATCTATCTATCTATCTATCTATCTATCTATCTATCTATCTCATGTATATCTATCTATCTTCTATCTATCTTCTATCTATCTCATACATATCTATCTTATATCTATTTATCTCATATGTATCTATCTATCTATCTATCTTCTACCTATCTCTCTCATATCTATCTCTCATATTTATCTATTTCATATCTTTCTATCTCATATCTATCTATGCCATATCTTTCTATCTCATAATTATCTATCTATCTATCTATCTATCTATCTATCTATCTATCTATCTATCTATCTATTTCATCTGGCTCATTTACTTCAGTATATTATTTGCACTCATTGGACATCTGTTTTCTTACTTTCGGTTTAAAGTTTCAGATTATTATATCCTTGCTGTGATAGAAATTATCAGTTTATGTCTTGACGTCTGTTTATACAGCCACCTATCTAAACGAACCAAGCTGCAGTGTAAAGTATGAGGAAGGAACAGAGTAGCAATTGTGAGCATCAGACTACCGCAAAAGATGAATAATTTTTTGAATATTTTCCACTTATATTACTTATCCTGTACTGATCCTGAATTACAATCCAGAGCTGCAATCACTATTCTGCTGGTGGAGTCACTGTGTACATACATTACTTATCCTGTACAGATCCTGAGTTACATCCTGTATTATACTCCAGAGCTGTACTCACTATTCTGCTGGTGGAGTCACTGTGTACATACATTACTTATCCTGAGTTACATCCTGTGTTATACTCCAGAGCTGCACTCACTATTCTGCTGGTGGAGTCACTGTGTATATACATTACTTATCCTGTAGTGGTCCTGACTTACATGCTGTATTATACTGCAGAGCTGCACTCACTATTCTGCTGGTGGAGTCACCGTGTACATACATTACTTATCCTGTACTGATCCTGAGTTACATCCTGTATTATACTCCAGAGCTGCACTCACTATTCTGCTGGTGGAGTCACTGTGTACATACATTACTTATCCTGTAGTGGTCCTGACTTACATGCTGTATTATACTGCAGAGCTGCACTCACTATTCTGCTGATGGAGTCGCTGTGTCCATACATTACTTATCCTGTACTGATCCTAAGTTACATCCTATATTATATTGCAGAGCTGCACTCACTATTCTGCTGGTGGAGTCACTGTGTACATACATTACTTATCCTGCACTGATCCTGAGTTACGTCATGTATTATACTCCAGAGCTGCACTCACTATTCTGCTGACGGAGTCGCTGTGTACATAAATTACATTACTTAGCTATAAATATCATTGATTGATAATGCCATAGTGAAGATTACTGTTATCTTTGTTGCTGAGAATGTGAACTATAAGCCTTCATGTGTCATCCTGTATGTAATACTTAAAGGGGATGTCCAAGATTAGAAAAATCATGGCTACATTGTTCTAAAAACAGCGCCACACCTGTTTACAGTTAATGTGTGAAATTGCAGGTCAACCCTGTTAAAGTGAATCAGACTGAACTGCGACAGCACACACAACCTGTGAATAGGAGTGGCACTTTTTTTTGGAAGCAAGCAGCCTATTTTTTCAAATCCAGACAATCCCTTTAAGGGGGTTGTAGCAAAAACAATTTTTACCACCTATGCACAGAACAGGTGATAAAAGTCTCATCAGTGGGTATCTACGCCTCTTCTGTCGGTGTGGGCTTGTTGCACCAACCGCAGTGACTTCAGACTGACTGGAGTGGTGGTTGCGCATGCCCGGCACCACTCTATTTACTTCAATGGGGGAAACAGGCAGCTATCTCCGGCAGTCCCATAAAAAATTACTGGAGCAGCGCCACGCATGCTGACCACTGTTACATTCAATCTTCTCCTCACTGTGGGGGCTGCAGTGAGTCTTCAGTGAGGAGGAGGAGGGCACGGGACCCCCCATTCTCTAGGTCAGTGGGGGTCTTAGTGGTGTGACACTGCTAATTAGACTTTTATCACCTGAATGGGTGCTAAAAATAGTTTTTTGTACAACCCATTAAAGTCTTGATGTATGTGATTGATCTATCATTCTTAATTGTTTTTGTCTCTTTTTAGGGTCATTTTTTCCGCAATTGAGACCTCATGAGGGCGTCTTTAAATTCATCTTCTGGTTGGGATACTTTAATAGCTGCGTCAACCCTATTATATACCCATGTTCCAGCAAGGAATTCAAAAGGGCCTTCATAAGACTGCTGAGATGCCGCTTCCGGAGAAGACGGCGTCCTCTATGGAGAGTCTATGATAATCAATGGAGAACTTCAATGACCAGTTCCAGGAGGGGATCAGACACAGAACAATCTACGGACCTCACCTCCGTAAACTCCTCATTTATTTTCAACCCGGGTAACCATGGGATTGCCACAAGGAGGAAGAGCATGGATTTTAATGGGTGGAAACTCATCTCTCCTTTTCGAAACTCTTCTTCTCAACTGAAAGAAAAAATGAACAACCTTTCTAATAAAATAAGGAACAGCTCAACGAAAAGTAACATATCGGCGTCCTACAAGAGTGAGGTGGAGTCCATCTCCATGGCTGTTTCCAATGACTTTTCAGAACTAGAGTATCAAATGTACGACCTCACGGACTGTTGCGGGTTCCGAGAAACAGATATCTAGATATATGTCCTATATTGTCCTGATTTTTATTGATCTTTCTTTCCATGTGGGTGGGATGGAATGTCATAGTGATTTTGTGAAAAAAGTATGGATTGTAAATGAGTTTTTGGTATTAATATAAGAATTTCAAAACATTAGAAGTAGAAGGTGGTTTGACTTTTTTTAAGTTTTTGGTGTTTTTGCCAGTGGTTGACATTAAAATATCATATTATTGGTTTGGAACCCGTTGTCCTCAAAGTATTCAGGTGTATGAACCCCTTCATCAAAGAGGTCTACCCCACCCTACATAGCTTGTAGGGTTAAACACAGCTGAAACGAGCTTTTACCTACAAATATACATTTGATTTAGTGCCTGCGACTTAAAGGGGTTGTCCCGCGCCGAAACGGGTTTTTTTTTTTTCAACCCCCCCCCCCCCCCCCCGCTCGGCGCGAGACAACCCCGATGCAGGGGTTAAAAAAGAACACCGGACAGCGCTTACCTGAATCCCCGCGCTCCGGTGACTTCTTACTTACCTGCTGAAGATGGCCGCCGGCATCTTCTCCCTCGGTGGACCGCAGGGCTTCTGTGCGGTCCATTGCCGATTCTAGCCTCCTGATTGGCTGGAATCGGCACGTGACGGGGCGGAGCTACACGGAGCCCCATTCAGAAAAGGAGAAGACCCGGACTGCGCAAGCGCGTCTAATTTGGCCATTAGACGGCGAAAATTAGACGGCAACCATGGAGACGAGGACGCCAGCAACGGAACAGGTAAGTGAAAAACTTTTGATAACTTCTGTATGGCTCATAATTAATGCACAATGTACATTACAAAGTGCATTAATATGACCATACAGAAGTGTATAGACCCACTTGCTGCCGCGGGACAACCCCTTTAAGCCTCATTTATACGCAAAGATGATTGCTCAAAATTCGTTCAAAAGATAGGATGATTGACAGTTTAAGCGATCATTTTGCATAAGCTGCTAATGGGCACTAATGCCCATTAGAAGCTTATTACCTTCATTTGCATGTAAATGAGGGCCCATGAGTTGTATGCCAAGAACAGCAGGTGGTCTGTTCTCTGCATACAGCTCTTTGTTCTACCTCAGGACTGCAAGCTGAATACAATGTAAACAATGCTCCCGTGGAGAAACACAGCATGTGGTCCCTGCTATCAGCTCTCTGGCCGAACAATGGATTTTATACTCACCTAAAAATCATCGTTTGGTCGAAAAGTAAAAAATGGTAGCATTTACATGCAACGATTATCGCTCAAAAGACATAGTTTAAGTGAATTTTGAGCGATGATCGTTGGGTGTTTATGGCCTTTACTCAGTACCTTGATTAAGCTCTTTATCCAAGTTCACCTAAATTTAATTAACTCAATTAGTTTAATTGGTTCCTCCATTTTTGGATACTTATGGTAGGCATTAAGGGGTATTCCACATTACATTCTACCAGGGGTGTCCCAAGCCTTTCTGCTGCCTTAGACAAAGTGTGAAATGCCCCCACCCCACAAAAAAAAACCCGACTAATTTTATAAGCATTGAAAGCACCAATACACAAGAAACCCAACACATATTTGAACCATTAAGACTTGTCTAAAGTGACAGAGTAATAGTTCCGCCAGTAGTGGCCCCAATAGTAAGCGTCTCCATTAGTGGCACAAATACTATTAGTGAGCTCTTAATGATACCAGTAATAATAGTGACCCCCATAATGGCCTCATTAGTTTTCGCAGTAGTAATATTAACCATGTTAGAGACCTCAGTAGTAATAGGGACCTGCATAGCGGTCCCTGTATTAATAGTGACCACCCCTAGTGATTTCAGTAGCAATAGGGCCTCCCATAGTTGCCCCAATAGTAATAATATCCCCATTAGTGGTCCCTATATTAATAGTGTCCCAAATAGTGACCCCAATAGTAATAGTGAATCTCTTAGTCATCCCAGTAATAATAATGTCCCCCTGGTGGACCTCTGGCTGGGCAACAACCTGACACCATCAAGCTTTTAACTCAATCTGTAGGTCTGGTTCAGCAGCCACTGCTCCAATAATTAGACTGTGACCCCTAACATCTCCGACCTGCGTACTGCACACAGGATGGTGTCCGAGTACAGGAAAGCAGATTCCTGGAGAAGAGGTTAGGGTTCACAGTTTGATTACAGCAGCAGTGGCTGCCAGACCGGAGCTACAAGCTGAGCAAGTTAAATGCTTGATGATATCGGGTTGCTGCCCAGCTGGCAGCTGACAAGTATTTTTTTGCCACCCATTAATATGGCCAGTTAAAAATAAATACCAGCCTGGTGACTTACCGGCTAGGTGGCAACCTTAACACTGCATCTCTGAGGTGCTGCAGACTGCCGCCTGAGGCATACAGGCTCAGATTGCCTCATGGTAAGGGTGCCCCTGCATTCAACTTAAGATTGGTACAGACCCCTTTCTTGGGACCCTCAGTGTTGTCATAGATAAAGCAAGTCCAAGAACTTTATGAGAATATTTAGATTATTCTAAGAAGCTCTAAAGGGGCCCAGCATTTGGTTTACACAGAAGACCACATTTTTTAGGGCAATGGTGGGAGGGCCTGTGAAAGGGGCCTCCACTTGTTTCCCAAATACTTAGCCAAAAAAGGCGCGTGCAAAGTGGGGCACCTTGATGTGTTCCCAGTCCTAAAGATAAAAAAACTTCAGTTACTCCCAATATACCATATGTTAATGATATGTATTAGTGGGTCCAAAAATAAATATTTGGTTTATGTAACAGTTAATAACATATCAATTCTTTTCAAAATTTGACTCTATCCTAGGCAGAAGCCACAGGCCCCATTTCCAAAGCTTTACCATTTCAGATTTATATTAAGTCGTTCCCAATTGCCATAGATAGTGCCCTGATAAATAAGGATAAACAGATCTCATATAGATGGTGCCAAAAAGGGTCCACCGCCAACACAGACACAGGGCAGTAGTCTAAGTATTTCAAAAGTGGGACAGAGCTCAGATGAAGTAATGTGCAGAGATGTAAGGTTTATTGTACTAGATGGACCTGATGTTCGCTACTGAAACACAAAAAGCTTGGTGAAATGGTAAATGTTTTAAGAACTGTTGAGCTGAGGATTGAGCTTGAACAGTCCACAGTCCACGACTTGGCCTTCCACGTTTTGGGGACATGACAACAATCAATTAGTGTATATTACATGGCAGTTTATTACACCACTTAGTATAGTATGTTACTGTGGAGTCTCCAGTATATTCAGTGTATCCTGTGGTAATATCTTGTATCTCTCTCTGGCTTTCTCTCTGTCTGTCTGCCTCTTTCTCTGTCTCTCTCTTGTTTGTGTCTCTGTTTGCCGTGTGAGAGTCTGTCTCTGTCTGCCGCAAGTGTCTCTGTGTGTCTCTCTCTGTCTGCTGTTTGTCTCTCTCTCTGTGTATGTCTGTGTGTGTCTCTCTCTCTGTCTGTCTGTCTATCTCTCTCTATGTGACTCTCTATCTGTGTGTATCTATGTTTGCAGTGGGTGTCTCTCTCTTCCTGTGGGTGTGTCTCTCTCTCTCTCTGTTTCTCTCTCTCTGTCTCTCTCTCTCTCTCCGTGTGTCTCTCTCTGTGTATCTCTCTCTGTGTCTCTTTGTGCGTCTCTCTCTCTCTCTGTCTCTCTATGCGTCTCTCTCTCTGGCTCTTTCTCTCTGTCTCTCTCTCTCTCTCTCTCTGTGTCTTTCTGTGCGTCTCTTTCTCTGTGTCTCTCTGTGCGTCTCTCTCTGTCTCTCTCTCTGTTTCTCTCTCTCTGTGTCTTTTTTTCTCTCTCTCTCTCTCTGTTTCTCTCTCTCTGTCTCTCTCTCTCTCTCTCTCTCTCTCTCTCTCTCTCTCTCCGTGTGTCTCTCTCTCTTTGTGTCTCTCTGTGTGTCTCTCTGTGTGTGTGTCTCTCTCTCTGTCTCTCTGTGCGTCTCTCTCTGTCTCTTTCTCTCTGCATCTCTCTATCTCTGTCTCTCTCTCTCTCTCTCTGTGTCTCTCTCTCTGTCTCTCTCTCTCTGTGTCTCTCTCTGTCTCTCTCTCTCTTTGTGTGTCTCTCTCTCTCTGTGTAGTAATGAGTGTGTGAAGAGCAGCACTCAGGGTGATATCACAGAAGTCAGAAGCAATCTCTTTATCAAATCCTCATCTTTATTTCAATCCACTGCATACAGCAATGTTTCCACCACTACTGTGGTCTTTGTCAAGCTGTCATTTTTACCTTGGCTGGTATTTTTTTCCTGTGGGTGTGTCTTTCTCTCTCTCTCTCTCTGTCTCTCTCTATCTCTGTCTCTCTGTCTCTCTCTCTGTTTCTCTCTCTCTCTCTCTGTGTGTCTCTCTCTCTCTCTGTCTCTTTCTCTCTCTCTGCGTCTCTCAGTGCATCTCTCTCTCTCTGTGTCTCCCTGTGTGTCCCTCTCTCTGTGCGTCTCTCTCTCTCTCTCTCTGTGTCTCTCTGTGAGTCTCTCTGTGCGTCTGTCTCTCTCTCTCTCTCTCTGTCTCTCTCTCTCTCTGTGTAGTAATGAGTGTGTGAAGAGCAGCACTCAGGGTGATATCACAGAAGTCAGAAGCAATCTCTTTATCAAATCCTCATCTTTATTTCAATCCACTGCATACAGCAATGTTTCAACCACCACTGTGGTCTTTGTCAAGCTGTCCTTTTTACCTTGGCTGGTATTTTTTGGTGAAAAAGGTGGCAACCCTATGCAGATACCCCAGCAGCTGCTATCTCTGGCAGTGGGTGCACATGTGTGACCACACACTACCTTTCACTTTGGGTCACGCCACTGCTGGGGTGTCTGAACGATGGGTAAAATAAGGTGACCAGACGTCCCAATTTAGGTGGGACAATCCCACTTTGGGACCTTGTGTGCCGCTTTCCACCGGGACCCCAGCGGGACACCCATTTGTGTTTTGCTTTTGTCCCGCTGTCGAAACGTATGGTCACCAAGAAGGTGATTACTAGCCATCTGGTAATCCCTTTGCAGCACCGTGGCTGAATGCACACACTGATGTCAGGAGAGGAGGGGCTGCTGTGGGCACACAAACGTTCGCCGGCAACAGCGGTGCTCAGAAGACCAGGAGGAGGGTAAGTATGTGGCTTTCGGTGAGGGGGGGTTCTATAACTACTGGGACTACTGTGGGGGTCACTATTACTATTGGGGTCGACATAGGGGACACTATTAGTAATAATGTTCTCTATATCAGCCCCAGTAGTAATAGTTTTACCCATGAGTCCACTATGGGGGCCACTATTTCTACTGAGGGCACTGTGAGGGTCACTTTTACTACTTGGGCCTCTATGGGGGTCACTATTACTATTGGGGCCACAGTGGGGGTCACTATTACTACTGTGATCACTGTGGGGGTTACTATTACTACTGGAGCTACAGTGGGGGGTCATTATTACTACTGAGGCTACTGTGGGGTTCACTATTACTACTGAGGGCCACTGTGGGGTTCACTATTACTACTGAGGATACTGTGGGGGTCACTATTACTACTGGCGCCACTGTGGGGGTTAGTATTTCTACTGAGTCCACTATGGGGGTCATTATTACTACTGAGGATACTGTGGGGGTCACTGTTACTACTGGGGCTGCTCTGCACGTGGTAGCGTACCTCAAGCTGATTTAGGAGATGTGGCGGAAATGCTGCGGAATTTGCTCCCTGTCTTTTTTGAACTGGCCCTGTACTTTTTATAACGACAGAGGTAAAAATCTTTCTGATAAGCCCCGCCCCTGACCACACCCCTCTGTCTCATTTTGATCCTGGGAAAATCTGGTCCCCTTGGATGAAAACAAAACCCTTTAACCCTTTAATGATACGGCATATTTTGAACTAAGGGCTCACTGAGATGAGCATATTTAGCTTGCCTATTTTGCACACCTTTTTTTACATGCGCAATGCGCATACTGCTCTTTTTTCACACACGGGTATTTTTTTTTGTTGCGCGGCGTACTTTAGCTTTTATCTGTACCATTTTTTGGGTACCTATAATGTATTGTATAGCTTTTATTAATTTTTTTGGGAGGTCTCTACGCCGACCTCCCATGCCGTGGTCGGCGCTTGTAACTGCAGGTAAGGCTCCCATTGGTCTATGCTCTGACCTCTGTGTTATTGCGGCGCTGACAGCATACGCACGCTCAGCTGATCAGTCTGGGTCCCGAGTGACGGACTCCGGCCGATCAACCATTGATGACCTATCCTGATTATAGGTCATCAATAGTATTTCACTAGAAAACCACCTTTTTTAACATTTTTTTTTACATTTTTATGACCCTATAGTGACTTGAACCTGTGATCCTATAATCGCTCTCATAATACACTGTGATATCATACAGATCAAAGGCCATGGCAGACCCGGACGCCATTGACTGGCCATGGCAACCCATCAGCCCTCAGCAAACCCTTTACATTCCATGATCAACAGATCCTCACTCCCAGCCAGCTCCCATTATGAAGGAGCTTCTGAGCCTGCACCATCCACAGAACATAAGTTCACCTCCTTTCATGGGAACCTCTGCTCACACAGGGCATAAATATATGTCCTGGGGTGGGAAAGGGAAAAGAGAAGAGGTCATTGCCTAACACAAGCAAGAAAAAAGATAGCAAAGGCTCTGAATGTTCCTAGAGATATAGTTGGAAGCAATTTGCAAGTTCAAAGTTAAAAGGGAACCTGTCATCAACTTTTTTTTTCCAAATCAAATTTTTATTGTGATTTTGCCTATTGTACCAGAGAGAGTACCAGCGCCCGTACCACGGGGATCAAAAACATATGTAACTGTCTCTGGTTAACATGGCCTACACCGTCTTTTGCAATACAGAAAGCGCAAAATTGTGTAACCTCTAATCAAATTCTTCTTCCGTGATCTTCTTTACATTACACTTACACAAGGCCGAGAGGAATCAACTATAATATCAACATAAACTTAAGGAAGGGGCGAGGGGGGGGGGGGGGGGAGGAAAAGGGGGAAAGCCAGGGCAGAGAAGAGGGGAGAGGAAAGAAGGTAAATATGGTGAACCGACCATCACGGTCCAGGGGAATAGGGACTATGTCTCAATCATACCACACCGCCTCAAGTCTCGCCTCACGCCAGGGAGCCCATGTCAGGATGAACTTATCATAGGTGTTGTTCGACCAGCTGTGTAACTCTTCTAGAGAGTATAGATTATCAATTCTCTCCCTCCATTGAGCCATCGTTGGTGCGGTATTTTGTAGCCAAAGACGGGATTAAGGATTTGGCGGCGTCCAGTAGTAGGGCAATCAACTTATTTCTTATAGGATGGAAGTGCTTGAATGGTCTCCAAAGGAAAACCAGGTCTGGGGAGATGGAGATATTTGGCGCAATTTTCTGTATGACTTTTCCAACTCCCTTCCAAAAGGGGACCACAACCGGGCAGGTCCACCAGATATGCAGGTATGAGCCTACATCCCTTTTGCATCTCCAGCAACCTGTCATCAACTTTGAGCCCCATAAAGTACGTTGCAGGGCTCAAAGGTGAGGGAACAGAGAGTGCGGGGAGCTGTGCCTGCGCAAAGTTGGCATGCGCACACAGCGTGACTCTTCAGTTGGCTCTGTGCACATGCTCAATAATTCATCTCTATAGGAGTGCATGCACACAGCCATTTGAAAAGCCATTCTACTTGCAGACGCCAACTGTGCGGGAAGACAGTGCAGGAACGGGGCACCCGGTGGGAATGAAACGCAGCCATCCGGACTTCCTGTTCCTTTACCTCTGAGCCCTGTGACATAGTTTATGGGTCCCAAAGTTGATGACAGGTTCCCTCTAGAGAACAGTTTTACTTGCACAGTATCTTCTGGATAACAACTTTTTTCATTCACTCACAGCAAGTGAAGTTCTTGGAAATGGGAAGAAATTGAAATCCAAAAGTTTATTAAAAACCTTAAGAATTTTCCATTAAATAACTATGAATAAACTTTATTCGCATAAAAGTGGAAAACCTCTTTAAAGAGACTCTGTCACCATTTTTTGCACCCCTCTCTAAGTAAGATGCGACACTCTGATTACAGCAATAGGTCTGCTGTGTGGAGCTGTGAAGTAGTTTTGGAGAAAATTGCATTTAATCAGTAGCAGCAAATGTACAGAGGATTACTAAAAGTAGTCCTACATATTTATTAGGCCTGCCACCCCCATCCATCAGCCACTGATTGGCAGTTATCTGCCTATTACTGTGCACAGAGACAGAGCTGCCATTCATTGGCTGAAGGACAGGGTGGGTGTGGCTAGCCGACAGCTCATGAATATGCAGGTCTAGTTCTGTGTCTGGCTGCTACTAATAAAAGACAAGTTTCTCCAAAACTACTGCACAGATCCACACAGCATACACATCGCTGTAATCAGTGTGACGGGCCCTACATTATGAAGCTGGTGATGATGATAGAGTCTCTTTGAGTTTCAGTAGACAACCACTTGGCCACAATCCTGAGTTTCTCAGCGAGTTCCTCTGGGCCATAATGTGACGCTTTAGTCGTTGACTAGATTGAACCGGATAAATATAGATACACAAACTTGTGAATGTAACTGAAGTTGATTTATGACTCAGTTTCCGGCCTTCTTGAGATGCAGCTTTGCTCTTAGAGGCCATTTTTGCCACATATTTATAGATCTCGTGGTTTTCCAGTATATTATTTTTAGTAACATCACATTCAAACCAACATTGGGCAAAGAAATGACACTATTGATTTTCCTAGTTGCTTCCTCAGCCATGAAATGAAAGTCAGTGACATATGAACTTTACCATCGTCTATCATGTAACCCCTTGAGCGAGCCGTGCAGCCTCAGATGAGTTCACCTTTATCAAAGAAGCCCCCGGGGCTCAACATCAACATTGTAGAATTACCATCTGTCTGGAAAATAATTTCTACCATTATTATTGGGAATCGGTCATTTCTTATATTTGAAGTTATTCGAAATGCTAATTTGGAAATTAAAAAAATGACATTTAAACAATTCTACAAAAATCTCTTAACCCTTAACAATCACATTAGAGTTAGAAAAACCGTCCAGAAAATTATATTTCATGTAAATATATTAGGTGCAGAACTCAGTTGCCTTAAGTGCATCTTTAACCCCTTAGTTACTTAACTTATTTTTGAGCCTTAAAAGGGTTCTGTCATAAAAAAATTCAATGCTCCCCTATTCCTCCCCCACAAGTTTACTTACCGCATCTTCTCTCCACTGATCCCCTCCTGTCTCCTGCAATCCCCCGGGTCACCTCACCGCTAGCTGGGCGGATTCTCTTCTTCCAGTGACGAAGCATCCATTCCTCACATTTTTCTTCTTGCCTGGCAATATACGTCACTAGTGACATAACGTTCACTGCCTGGGAAGGAATGCCAATCTATTGCCGAGGCTGCGCACATGCACTGTCTCTGCAATAGCTCTGCACTCCCTGGTAGGCTTGTGAACAGTATGTAGTGTACAATCCCAGGCAGAAAGAAGAATGTGAGGAATGGACGCATCATAACTAGAGATGAGCGAGCACCAAAATGCTCGGGTGCTCGTTACTCGGGACGAAATTATCGCAATGCTCGAGGGTTCGTTTCGAATAACGAACCCCATTGAAGTCAATGGGCAACCCGAGCATTTTTGTATTTCGCCGATGCTCGCTAAGGTTTTCATGTGTGAAAATCTGGGCAATTCAAGAAAGTGATGGGAACGACACAGCAACGGATAGGGCAGGCGAGGGGCTACATGTTGGGCTGCATCTCAAGTTCACAGGTCCCACTATTAAGCCACAATACCGGCAAGAGTGCCCCCCCCCCCCCTCCCAACAACTTTTACTTCTGAAAAGCCCTCATTAGCAATGGATACCTTAGCTAAGCACCACACTACCTCCAACAAAGCACAATCACTGCCTGCATGACAATCCGCTGCCACTTCTCCTGGGTTACATGCTGCCCAACCCCCCCTGCACGACCCAGTGTCCACAGCGCACACCAAAGTGTCCCTGCGCAGCCTTCAGCTGCCCTCATGCCACGCCACACTCATGTCTATTTATAAGTGCGTCTGCCACAGGAAAAGCAGGCACACACTGCAGAGGGTTGGCACGGCTAGGCAGCGACCCTCTTTAAAAGGGGCGGGGCGGTAGCCTACAATGCTGTACAGAAGCAATGAGAAATATAATCCTGTGCCACCACTATAAGGAGCTGCACACGTGGGCATAGCAATGGGGAACCTATGTGCCACACACTATTCATTCTGTCAAGGTGTCTGCATGCCCCAGTCAGACCGCGGTTTTTAATTCATAGACACAGGCAGGTACAACTCCCTATTGTGAACTCCCTGTGGACCGACAGCATGCGTGGCTCCCTGGAACCCACCGGCGGTACATAAAAATATCCCATTGCATTGCTCAACACAGCGGATGTAACGTCAGCTGTAATGCAGGTGGGCTAAAAATTCATTTGATTACACTGTAGGCGAGGGCCCACAAAAATTGCTGTATCAACAGTACTAATGTACATCCAAAAAATTGGCCATGGCCAACCAAGAGGGCAGGTGAAACCCATTAATCGCTTTGGTTAATGTGGCTTAAGTGGTAACTAGGCCTGGAGGCAGCCCAGTTGAACGAAAAATTGGTTCAAGTTAAAGTTTCAACGCTTTTAAGAGCATTGAAACGTATAAAAATTGTGGCCTTGTGGCCCTAAGAAAAATTGCCCGTTCGGCGTGATTACGTGAGGTTTCAGGAGGAGGAGCAGGAGGAGGAGGAGGAGGAATATTATACACAGATTGATGAAGCAGAAATGTCCCCGTTTTGGATGGTGAGAGAGAACGATGCTTCCATCCGCGGGTGCAGCCTACGTATTGCTTACGTATCGCTGCTGTCCGCTGGTGGAGAACAGAAGTCTGGGGAAATCCAGGCTTTGTTCATCTTGATGAGAGTAAGCCTGTCGGCACTGTCGGTTGACAGGTGGGTACGCTTATCCGTGATGATTCCCCCAGCCACACTAAACACACTCTCTGACAAGACGCTAGCCGCAGGACAAGCAAGCACCTCCAGGGCATATAGCGCGAGTTCAGGCCACGTGTCCAGCTTCGACACCCAGTAGTTGTAGGGGGCAGAGGCGTCACCGAGGACGGTGCTGCAATCGGCTACAGACTCCCTCACCATCCTTTTACAGTGCTCCCGCCAACTCAGCCTTGACTGGGGACCGGTGACACAGTCTTGATGGGGAGCCATAAAGCTGGCAAAGGCCTTGGAGAATGTTCCCCTGCCTGCGCTGTACATGCTGCCTGATCTCTGCGCCTCCCCTGCTACCTGGCCCTCGGAACTGCGCCTTCTGCCACTAGCGCTGTCGGATGGGAAGTTTACCATCAGTTTGTCCACCAGCGCCCTATGGTATAGCATCATTCTCGAACCCCTTTCCTCTTCGGGAATGAGAGTGCAAAGGCTCTCCTTATACCGTGGATCGAGCAGTGTGTACACCCAGTAATCCGTAGTGGCCAGAATGCGTGTAACGCGAGGGTCACGAGAAAGGCATCCTAACATGAAGTCAGCCATGTGTGCCAGGGTACCTGTACGCAACACATGGCTGTCTTCACTAGGAAGATCACTTTCAGGATCCTCCTCCTCCTCCTCAGGCCATACACGCTGAAAGGATGACAGGCAAGCAGCATGGGTACCGTCAGCAGTGGGCCAAGCTGTCTCTTCCCCTCCTCCTCATCCTCCTCATGCTCCTCCTCCTCCTCCTGAACGCGCTGAGATATAGACAGGAGGGTGCTCTGACTATCCAGCGACATACTGTCTTCCCCCGGCTCTGTTTCCGAGCGCAAAGCGTCTGCCTTTATGCTTTGCAGGGAACTTCTCAAGATGCACAGCAGAGGAATGGTGACGCTAATGATTGCAGCATCGCCGCTCACCATCTGGGTAGACTCCTCAAAGTTTCCAAGGACCTGGCAGATGGCTGCCAACCAGGCCCACTCTTCTGTAAATAATTGAGGAGGCTGACTCCCACTGCGCCGCGCAAGTTGGAGTTGGTATTCCACTATAGCTCGACGCTGCTCATAGAGTCTGGCCAACATGTGGAGCGTAGAGTTCCACTGTGTGGGCACGTCGCACAGCAGTCGGTGCACTGGCAGATTAAACCGATGTTGCAGGGTCCGCAGGGTGGCAGCGTGCGTGTGTGATTTGCGGAAATGTGTGCAGAGCTGGCGCACCTTTCCGAGCAGGTATGACAAGTGGGGGTAGCTTTTCAGAAAGCGCTGAACCACCAAATTAAAGACGTGGGCCAGGCATGGCACGTGCGTGAGGCTGCCGAGCTGCAGAGCCGCCACCAGCTTACGGCCGTTGTCACACATGACCATGCCCGGTTGGAGGCTCAGCGGCGCAAGCCAGCGGTCGGTCTGCTCTGTCAGACCCTGCAGCAGTTCGTGGGCCGTGTGCCTCTTCTCTCCTAAGCTGAGTAGTTTCAGCACGGCCTGCTGACGCTTGCCCACCGCTGTGCTGCCACGCCGCGTGACACCGACTGCTGGCGACGTGCTGCTGCTGACACATCTTGATTGCGAGACAGAGGTTGCGTAGGAGGAGGAGGTGGAGGGTGGTTTAGTGGAGGAAGCATACACCCCCGCAGATACCACCACCGAGCTGGGGCACGCAATTCGGGGGGTGGGTAGGATGTGAGCGGTCCCAGGCTCTGACTTTGTCCCAGCCTGCACTAAATTCACCCAATGTGCCGTCAGGGAAATATAGTGGCCCTGCCCGCCTGTGCTTGTCCACGTGTCTGTTGTTAAGTGGACCTTGGGAGTAACCGCGTAGGTGAGGGCGCGTACAATGTTGCGGGAGACGTGGTCGTGCAGGGCTGGGACGGCACATCGGGAAAAGTAGTGGCGACTGGGAACCGAGTAGCGCGGGGCCGCCGCCGCCATCATGCTTTTGAAAGCCTCAGTTTCCACAAGCCTATACGGCAGCATCTCTAGGCTGATCAATTTTGCAATGTGCACGTTTAACGCTTGAGCGTGCGTGTGCGTGGCGTCGTACTTGCGCTCAAACTGTGGCGCTAGCGACGTCTGGACGCTACGCTGAGAGACATTGCTGGATGGGGCCGAGGACAGCGGAGGTGAGGGTGTGGGTGCAGGCCAGGAGACAGTAATGCCTGTGTCCTCAGAGGGGGGTTGGATCTCAGTGGCAGGTTGGGGCACAGGGGGAGAGGCAGTGGTGCAAACCGGAGGCGGTGAACGGGCATTGTCCCACCTTGTGGGGTGCTTGGCCATCATATGCCTGCGCATGCTATTGGTGGTGCCTCCCCAGCTGATCTTGGCGCGACAAAGGTTGCACACCACTGTTCGTCGGTCGTCAGGCATCTCTGTGAAAACCTGCCACACCGTAGAGCACCTTGACCTCTGCAGGGTGGCATGGCGCGAGGGGGCGCTTTGGGAACAGTTGGTGGATTATTCGGTCTGGCCCGGCCTCTACCCCTGGCCACCGCACTGGCTCGGCCTGTGCCCACACCCTGACTTGGGCCTCCGCGTCCTCGCCCGCGTCCACATCCTATAGGCCTACCCCTACCCCTCAGCATGGTGTATTACCAGTGATTTGATTTCCCAGGCAGGAAAGAAATTGGCGCAAGCCTGCTGTTAAACGTAGCTGGCTGCGTATGTTTTTTGTTAACGTTCTGCACCCACCACACACGTACCCAGAACACTGAGGACTGACAGAGGCAGGGCACATAGAATTTTTCCCTTTTTTTTAAAAGAAAAGGCCCACTGACTATATTCAATCAGATAAGAAATCTGTTCCACAGAAATGCAGTTATATGAAGTGCAGCAGAGCGGTGATTTTTCCCAGGAAGGCAGGAAATAAATTGGCGCAAGACTGCTGTTAAACGTAGCTGGCTGCGTATGAATTTTTTACTATCTCCACCCACCACACACGTACACAGAACGCTGAGGACTGACAGAGGCAGGGCACATAGAATTTTTCCCTTTTTTTTAAAAGAAAAGGCCCACTGCGTATATTCAATCAATAATATATGTATTCTGGCCCTGCCTACACAATTCTGTCCCTGTAGTATTACTGCAGGGCGCAATGCTCTGCACAGCCGATTTTTTTAAAAAGAAATATGCAACACTGCCAGCAGCAGCCTGCACAGTACTGCACACGGTTAAATGTGGCCCTAAGAAGGACCGTTGGGGTTCTTGAAGGCTACACTCACTCCTAACACTCTCCCTGCCTAACCACCACTTCTGTCCCTGGACTATTACTGCAGGGCGCAATGCTCTGCAGACAGCCGATTTTGAAAAAAAAAAAAATTGTGCAACACTGCTAACAGCACCCTCCACAGTACTGCACACGGATAGATTTGGCCCTGAGAAGGACCGTTGGGGTTCTTGAAGCCTACACTCACTCCTAACACTCTCCCTACAGCAGCACTAGCAGCAGCACTTTCCCTCAGCTAACTCAGTCACAAGGCATCTGAGGCGAGCCGCGGGAGGGGCCGACTTTTATACTCGGGTGACATCTGATCTCCCCAGCCACTCACTGCAGGGGGGTGGTATAGGGTTTGAACGTCACAGGGGGAAGTTGTAATGCCTTCCCTGTCTTTCAATTGGCCAGAAAAGCACGCTAACGTCTCAGAGAGGAAACTGAAAGTAACCCGAACATCGCGTGGTACTCGTTAAGAGTAACGAGCATCCTGAACACCCTAATATTCGCCCGAGCATCAAGCTCGGACGAGTACGTTCACTCATCTCTAATCATAATAAGAAGAACAGGATCTAGCTGGCTGGAGGTGAGGTGACCCAGGGGACTGGGGAAGATCAGCAAGGATAAGTTGCGGTAAGAAGACTGCCTGGGGAGGAATAGGTGAGTATTGAATTTGTTTATGACAAAACCCCTTTATGAACCAGTTAATCCTTTCCTGTCTTGTTTGTGTTCCAGCAGTCATAACTCTTTAAGTTGTTTTAGCAGTGTAAAGCCTCATGCACATGGGCGGATTTGATTTGTGGGAGATCTGCTGTACTAGTCACCCATAGGAAAGCATGGAGCTTCCTCAGCTCCACACAAACATGCGGATTTGATTTGCAAATTCCGTGTGCAGAAAAGAAGTCGCAGGTGGATGCATTGCGGATTTCTATGCAGATACCCCTCTGGTTCCTTGAAGTCCAAGGAGGGAGGTGGGGAGGAGAGGAAAAGCAGTCACTTTGGACTTGCGCTTTCGTTTCTGCGAGGACGATCCGCTGTGCATCTGCATGGAAATACAAACTCATCCTCGAACACCGACAAGCATTTAAAAATCATTTCTGTCCTGATTCGCAGGTCTTCTGTGTGCAGAATCCACGTGTGCCGTCTGCATGAGGCTAAACTGTGATTTAAAAAATTCCTTGGTAACAGCCTGTGTGAAAGCACCTATAACATTTCCTATTTTTTTATTTAAGGACCGGGCGTACAAAAAAAAATTCTAGTACAAAAATGTTCGTAATTTTTATGTTAAATGGCATTCTCTGCCACATGGATGGCCTTCTGAAGGATAGTTGGGGGGCTTGGAAGCTAAATGCAAATAGAAAAATTGTGCTTCTTTTTTTGGCGCAACCAAAATGTACAGGAAAGGCACACATATGGATGAAGCCATTGAAATCAATATGCTCTACTCACTGTGTATTGCACACGAAAACTTTGCATGTGCAATTATGCGTGTAAGTGCACCCATTTGAATGCAGCCTATAGGACACATTCATACAGGCGGGCGTATTTGTGCATTAAATACACAGATTATAAAACCCATCGATTTTAATGGGTTCATTCTAACTACGCATTTTTGTTTGCGAAAAATAAAATGCTGGAAGCTCTCCTTTTTGCACACCAAAAGTCCCCATAGGAGTATATTAGGGGTGTGCAATGCGCAATTCCGTGAAAAAAAAAATTACATCTGGAACACATAAGGTTAAAGGGGTTGTCCCGCGGCAGCATGTGGGTCTATACACTTCTGTATGGCCATATTAATGCACTTTGTAATGTACATTGTGCATTAATTATGAGCCATACAGAAGTTATCAAAAGTTTTTCACTTACCTGCTCCGTTGCTGGCGTCCTCGTCTCCATGGTTGCCGCCTAATTTTCGCCGTCTAATGGCCAAATTAGCCGCGCTTGCGCAGTCCGGGTCTTCTGCTTTTCTCAATGGGGCTCCGTGTAGCTCCGTGTAGCTCCGCCCCGTCACATGCCGATTCCAGCCAATCAGGAGGCTGGAATCGGCAATGGACCGCACAGAAGCCCTGCGGTCCACCGAGGGAGAAGATGCCGGCAGCCATCTTCACCGGGTAAGTAAGAAGTCACCGGAGCGCGGGGATTCAGGTAAGCGCTGTCCGGTGTTCTTTTTTAACCCCTGCATCGGGGTTGTCTTGCGCCGAAAAAAAAAACCGTTTCGGCGCGGGACAACCCCTTTAAATAGCCATTTAAATCGGGACGTGTTCATCTGCCGTGCGCAAATGAACATGCACTGCGAGTGTAGTGGCCCAGAGGGTCCTCCAGAATAGCCACACATTCATGATCCTGTCATACTTGCCTACGTGCTTCTAGGAGGCATAGGGGGTGCCGTACATCAGAAAAACCTTGTTTCACCCCTTTTCTTAAGTCTAAAGCTTGGCAACAGCCGGCTGCTTATTGGCTGTATGTCATGCCCCCACTGATTGGACAAGGGATGTGATCTAGAGTTCAGTGACTACACAGTGAGCCTCTATGCTGAGGTGGGGGGGGGCATATTTAGGATTTCAGCTGCAGTTCAGCAGCGCTGCTGATTAGAGCCGCCTGATTGGCTCTTCGGCACCACGTGACTACACAGCGTGCACTACACACTACACTTAAGCAGCACGGGGTTAGGGTTTAGGGTTAGGGTTTAGGGTTAGGGTTAGGTTTAGGGTTAGGGTTAGGTTTAGGGTTAGGGTTTAGGTAACCCTAACCCTAAACCTAACCCTGTGCTGCTTAACAGTAGTGTGTAGTGCACGGCTGCTGAAGGCAATCTGCGTGCACACTGTGTAGTCACGTGGTGCTGAAGAGCCAATCAGGGGGCTCTAATCAGCAGCGCTGCTGAACTGCGGCTGAAATCCTAAATATGCGGGGGGGGGGGAGAAAGTGCAACAAGACAGGGAGTGAAGGAGGAGTTAGAGGGGAGTCTGCTTAGGAGGTAATAGGAGGAGGATGTGTAGGAGGAGGTCAGTAGAGCGAGCAGCTTCAACATGATTTTTGTCCAGCAGGGAAGCTAGGATCCATCAGCTCCCTAGCCTGACAGCAGGGATAGCCGAAAGGTCCACTAAAGTCTCCATCTTAAACTGCATAACAAACTTTCCAGTAAGCCCAACAGTTAACTAGGCCTGTGGGAATTGTTACTGTGCCATCTCTAGAGATAGAGCGAGAGCATTGAAGTACTCAAGAATTCAACTGTTTGGCACCGTGTTGCCTAATGCAGGGTCAATTGCTCTGCTCAAGACTGCATTTGTGGTACTCTGTAAATTACTTAAAATCTTCAGTAAACCATGCACTTCCCCTTTGCTACAAAAAGCTACCAGGACTCGTGTCAAGTTATTTACCGCCATTGGCTATTACAGTTCTGGGTGAAGTACTGGCGTCACGTGACAAACCACGTTCATTAACAAGACTGTATCTGTTATTTGTGCCACTGTGCACGACCGAATAGGCACCTTGCCACCATTGTTAGGCGAGATTACAGGGACCCCCCCCCCCGTGACATTCATCCTACAGTCCCCGTGGTCTCTCCGTATTTGGCGCGTCTGGCTCGGGTGCTGGACAAACTCAAAAAGTACAGTAAAATGCACCAATTTGCATGCAAAAAAGACTCATTCATAGCGGAAATGCGTTGGTGAGTTGCACGCAAAAACACTTCCCCCTTGTGGAGCCGCCCTTAGACTAGGGTCCTGAAACTTTAAATCTGTCAAGTGGGTGGTCTCTCTTGCCGACTGTCATTTGGTGACTTCAGGTTTCCTCTACTCACTAACATCACCCATTGATAGCGAGCAGAGGAGACCGCCCACTTGACAAGTTCAAATCTTTGGGAGCCGAATCTAATGGAGGATGGTGCTGTGAAATAGGAGGTAGAAGCGGGGCGACAGAGTCAAAGGGGTTGCGGCTGCAAAGCTATTCAGCCTCCTCACTAATCAGGGGACATAGGAGATCATTATATCACTGATCTTAGAAAATTCCGTTGACCTATTGAAAAGCAAAGATGACATGATATGACCATAAGCTGTGCCAAATAACACAACTCAGCCGGCCTACATGTATATATACACAAATATATAAAGGTTTCCCCCGATCGGTACGATGAACCCGTAACATTCTGTTTCTTGCCTTTTCCGGTCTCTCATGGAGAAGCAGTAAGTTTATTGTGTCTTGTTATCTGTCCTGAAGGGTTATTTAATGGCATTTTGATAGATCGATAGCTCTGCCTGCGCAATGTCAGAACTTCCATTAACAAGGCTGTCGAGTAGACGAGTCTTCACGCACGAGGCTTTCTGGAATTTAGATCATCTCTGTTATAAATTTTATCAAACGAGAAGTCGCTTTTAAGCTGGGCAGGAATTGATTGCAGCCGGCAGAGGAAATCCTGGTGTGGATCATTAGTCGCAGATGGCAGGCTGCGGGAAAGCTGCTCCTCTCAGGATTTGACTCTTACGCTGTTTGTACATGCTCATCTTTTTGTTACAGACCGGCTTATGTTTCCTGCCGGTGGGAACCATATGTCGGATTGTTCCGTGTGAGATGGTTGTTTAATAATCTTCTATTTTCAGTAGCGTAAATTATGGATTTCTTCATAATTGTTAGTGATGCCTCCAAACTTACAGAATTTCTCACTTAACCACTTAAATGCACCATCCAGTTTAGAAAACTTTCATATATACTATAGCAGACCCAGGTCAGCTTTGCCAATGACTACTGTCACTGCAGGGGGATGTTTCTGCAACCAGCTGACCGTGAAGGGGTGGACAGCGTAAAATGGTGGTAGTCACGGTGGCCTAGCTGCTCCTCTCGCACACGGATGGTGGTATGCAGCCTGAGAAATAATAATTTTGGCTTTTTGTACTACTTGTAAAGTCTGGCAGGGTAAGATGTTTGTTATCAAGTTCGTGATGCCAGTTCGTATACAGACCAAGGTCTGTGCCAGACTAAATGATAATAAAAATGGGAAAAATAACATAAAGCATTTCTTTCTCCTGAAGTATGGTGCGGTACCTCAGTACAAATGTCTGGTGGTGGTAAGGGGATCCAGGAAGCAGAATGAACGGTGAAAACATGAAACCATTTATTGCTTTGTGTCTTTGTTCTCGTGATTTTTGAGTGTCAACACTTCTTTTTCTCACAAAAACATCGCTGCCGCTTGTGATTTTCTTGCGTATTTTTTAGCGCTGAAGTCAACAGGACTTTTTAATGTTAAAAATGCATCACACAAAAATCGCGTCCATGCGTTGCAATGCAATAAAAAGGAGGCTCCATAGGGAAACATGGGCAATAAAAGAAAAATAGCAAAATGCAGAAAGATAGAACATTGCATGATTTTTTTCACATAACCGCATGAGTCAAAACATCACAAATGTGAAGGAAACCACTGGAAATCATTGATTTCATAGCTGCGCTTTCACTCACTCACGCATTGCACAAACATCACACAATTTATTGCCCTGTGAAACCGGCCTTACAAGTGTAGGCATGATGTGCAGACATCCTATCTGAACACTATTGGGCTCTTCAACAGTAAATACTACGGGAATCCTTTCTGTCCTCTATGCTTTGCCCTCCTGCTTTTCTCTCTTTTCTGTTTCTTCTGTTCTTTCAAGTACAAAGCTTCTCTTCTAGCGCATTACAGTTCATTTAGGTTGTCTTTTGATTTTGTTTCTTTTCTCTAGCTTGATATTACATAACTTTGGGTACTCACGCTTTCCTCTCCTTCCCACCGCACTGTCCCTTGGCTCTTGTTCCATCTTAGAACTCTAGGTTGACTCTTGTAGAACTTTAGAACTTTATCTTGGCTTGGGCTCTTGCTCTCTCTGTCTCTAACTCCTCCCCTTTCTTTTATACTAACTACTACTAACCAACCCATTCGGAGGGCCTATCTACCAATTACAGGCTGCTTCTCTCCTGGCTACCTGACTCATACCTCTGACTTAGGTTGTGATTCTAAAAAGCAAAGTGTGGTTGACCAACAACAAATCTTAAAGTGACATATGCATTCTTTACATCAGAGTCCACATTCTATTATGGATGACTGTAGATGCCCCAGCTACAGGAAAAAAGTGTGAAAAAAAAGATGATGACAATGTGAATGACCCCCAGAGGTCTTATATGATGTCATGGGGGACATTGATGATTAAAAAATATTTACCAAAACAAGCTAAAATTAAACTTACATAAAAAAAAAGAAAATGACAACCAAAACGGTCAACATATCCGCCCTGTAATGTGAAACTATACAAATTGTATATCAAAACATCTGAAACAAAATGAGGAACCAAGTCCTGTACTTTATTTTAGCGTAAAAATGCTAATTTTAAAAATAAGTATACATTTTTAAAAAAGGCTTTTATCTGTAATACAATTTTTTAAAAATCAGTGAAAAAAGTGATAACAGGAGGCCCTTTCATGTTGCTGCATCAGAAGCCCGGCAAGGGATCAGGTGTCCATGCTGTTGGATGACAGCCCAGCATTTGCTCTAACAGCGGGGACCAAAGAAACCTATCCCTGCTGTTTAACCCTTTACATGCTGCCGTCAATGCGACCACGACATGTGAAGGGCTGACGGAAGGCTGGCTTTCCTTTGTCACCCATCGGACCCCTGAAATGTTCCCGATGGGCTCCCATGGCTCCCAAAGGCTTAAAGGGGTTGTCCCGCGCCGAAATGTTTTTTTTTTTTTCAATAGCCCCCCCCGTTCGGCGCGAGACAAACCCAATGCAGGGGTTTAAAAAAAAAAAAACAGATAGTACTTACCCAAATCCCCGCGCTCCGGTGACTTCTTACTTACCTTGCGAAGATGGCCGCTGGGATCTTCACCCTCGGTGGACCGCAGGTCTTCTGTGCGGTCCATTGCCGATTCCAGCCTCCTGATTGGCTGGAATCGGCACACGTGACGGGGCAGAGCTACGAGGAGCAGCTCTCTGGCACGAGCGGCCCCATTCAGAAGGGAGAAGACCGGACTGCGCAAGCGCGTCCAATCGGGCGATTAGACACTGAAAATTAGACGGCACCATGGAGATGAGGACGCTAGCAACGGAACAGGTAAGTGAATAACTTCAGTATGGCTCATAATTAATGCACAATGTACATTACAAAGTGCATTAATATGGCCATACAGAAGTGTATAACCCAACTTTGTTTCGCGGGACAACCCCTTTAAAGATGACCTCCGGCTCTACCATATACAGTGGCCTGTGAGACTCATCCTCCGGCTGAGCGTCATAGGCTTTATAATACACTGCTTGCAAGTATAAGAACAATGGAAAGTGATGAAATACATGTCTGCTAGTGGCACTCCTACGACGCAGCCTCCTATACAGAACCTGTGACACTTTTCTAAGGTTTGGGATGGAATGGCTCCTCTGTATAATTCCATTTACAAAATGAATGTTCTCTCTTGTGTTCGCAGCTCTCATTCCTGAATGTATCGCAGCTTCCGCAGACAGACCGCACTATGTTCCACTTGGCCACACTGATATGATAAGCATGTCGGGCCGCACTTAAAATAGGTTTGTGTACAGTTCATCGCTGAGATTACTCGGCTGCTGGCAGAGCGTGGTGTGAGACATGGCCGAGGCCCAGCGCAAAGATAAACGGGCCACAAAGTCACAAAATATTCTGTCACGTTGCGCCTCCAGCTGAGAATCAAATACATTTATGGAGACAAAGTGAGTAGAATAACGCGACGTGCTCAACTAAGAAATGGGCCCCCTTAGTCGGAGCCGTCCAATATTAACTCGATAAAGACCAGAAACTTCTCAGATTTTGTTTTTTATTTCTTCCTCCCCACTTCTTTCAGGAACTACAACTTTTTTTTCTTTAAGGCCTCAGTCACACGGGCGCATCGTCACCCCCCGTGTTACTGCAGGAAGGAGACGGACGTACCTGAAGACGGCCGTCTCTCTGCAGTGCCGGGAGGAAGAACATGTGACCGGCTCCATTGCCGGTCATGTGTTCTTTCAGCAGCGCTGAAGAGAGACGGCCGTCTTCAGGTACGGCCGTCTTGTAACTGTCAGTCATACGGGCGCATCGGCGCCGGTGTACAGGTGCCGATGCGCCCGTGTGACTGAGGCCTAACATTGTAGTATGCGGGACGAGTTGTGTTTTTTAACCCTTTGCAATCCAATTTTGGATTCAGAGTTTCCTAGGGGGTTTTCTCTTTCTGCCATTATACAACGGCACCATCTGCTGGCTAGAGCCAGTACCGCAGTATGGGGTATGCTGGAAAGGCCCCTGACAACAAAGCCGCCAGTAATATACAATAAGAATACCCTGTCAGACGTATTCCGACATCGGTGCTGTGCAGCTTTCAATCTGAATGTCTTTAGATGTCAGACAGTGGATTGGAAATGGTTAATAGAACTATTTAAAGGGGTTGTCCCGCGCCGAAATGGTTTTTTTTTTCCAACCCCCCCCCCCCTCCCCCATTCGGCGCGAGACAACCCCGATGCAGGGGTTAAAAAGGAACACCGGACAGCGCTTACCTGAATCCCCGCACTCCGGTGACTTCTTACTTACCCGGTGAAGATGGCCGCCGGCATCTTCTCCCTCGGTGGACCGCAGGGCTTCTGTGCGGTCCATTGCCGATTCCAGCCTCCTGATTGGCTGGAATCGGCACGTGACGGGGCGGAGCTACATGGAGCTACACGGAGCCCCATTGAGAAAAGCAGAAGACCCGGACTGCGCAAGCGCGTCTAATTTGGCCATTAGACAGCGAAAATTAGACAGAAACCATGGAGACGAGGACGCCAGCAACGGAGCAGGTAAGTGAATAACTTTTGATAACTTCTGTATGGCTCATAATTAATGCACGATGTACATTACAAAGTGCATTAATATGGCCATACAGAAGTGTATAGACCCACTTGCTGCCGCGGGACAACCCCTTTAATGTACGGTATAATGTAATGAAGAACTTGTTTACAAAGTCATTTGTGGGGTGGAATAGAAAAAAAAATGTGATTCTGCCAGTGTTTTTTGCATTTTGTTTTGATGAGAGTTATGATGCAGTAAATGTGACTATTCTGAGGGTCAGCACGATTAAGGCGATGGCAAATTTATATTATTTCTATTTTTTACTATTTTAAATTTAAATTTAAAAAAAAAAAACGTAAATTTTACAATTGAGTAATTTTTTTTCTGTTGCCACATTCCGTTTGTAATTGGGATAAAACTAAACAAAACACAATCACACCACTGTTTTTTGGGTTTTCTTTTTATGATGGTAATAGTGCACATAATTGTCATGCTAACCTTTGCGGTCGGTACACGTGTGGGGATACCAAATGATACAGTTTTTTTATTCTATTATTTCTAAATAAAAGAAAAAATATAAAAGAACCTTTAACCCCTTAATGACGCGGACCCTTTTTTTCCCCCATTTTAGTTTTTTCCTCCCCCCATTAAAATTTAGATTTAGATTTTTTAATAATAGATATGGCAAAAGGAGGGTAATTTAAACTTTTATAACTTTTTTTTTTTTTTTACAATAAAACTTTATTGATTTTTTTAACTTTACTTTAAAGTCCCCCTAGGGGACTCCAACGAGCAATGCTTTGATCGCTCCTGCAATATGATGTAATGCTACAGCATTACATCATACTGCCATTTGACAGGCAGTCTATCAAGCCACCCCATGGAGATGGCTTGATAGGCAGTCTGCTAAGGCAGCCCTGGGGCCTTTCAAAAGGCCTCCGGCTGCAATTACACCTGCACGGTTCCCCCGATCTCACCACGGAGGGGGGGGGGCAGTATTAACAGCAGCATTTAAAGGGTTAATAGCCGTAAACAGCTGACGCCCGCGCTGTATGTAGAGAGGTCACCCGCGACCTCTCTGCATACATACCCCAACACTCCAGGACGTAAATGTACATCCTGGAGCGGGAAGGGGTTAAAAAATGACTTCTGTCACCATATTCTGAGACCACTATAACTTTTTGGGCTTGTTTTTTGTAGGGCAACTTGTACTTTTTATTGACACCATTTTGGGGTACATACAACTATTTGGTCACTTTTCATTCGCTTTTTTAATTGCAAAAATACACAATTCTGGCATTGAGTATTTTTTTCTCTCATGATATTCACTGTGTAAGACAAATAATGATAGATTTTAATGTTTTGGATTTTTATGGATACTTCACTACCAATTATGTTTATTTTATTTTCGACTCAACATCTAAACGGCTAACTACAGCAATCAGAGCTATCTCTGGCAGGTGTCAGCTGTCAGAAACAGCCATCACCCATCTGGCATGGAAGAAGTTGGGCTCCTGAGCCTGCTTCAAGTACCAGCTTTGACCACCTGTCACATATTTACAGTATGGATTGTATGCAGTAAGCTCCCCCTAGTGGTGACTACTAGCAGCTAATATGTTATCTTTTATCAATATCTATGCAGGGCGTTTGGAGGGCTGTATCAGAAAATGGAATCATGTCAATGAAAAGCTCTCACATAATCCTATATCACATCCTCTACCAAGGAACGGGCTCTATATGACATCTCTCACCAAGTATTGCTGCCTCCTGTGTCCTTTCTCTTGTCCTACTACTATTTTTTGTCTTTTCTGACCCAGAACCATTGCTGTTCCTGCATACCTTGGACGCACCAGAGAAACAAAATGTCCAAGGCCAACCTTCTGCCATCCAAAATATGGGCATGATCACTAAGTTTGGCTGTGTCCGTTGCATGTAAATGTTATGGAATCATCACATTTTGCACAATGTTGAGGGATCTGCTAGGCATCAAAAAGTTGGACACCATGAAGACAGTTTGTTCTTTGTAAACCAGTTTTTGGAGCTGATATTGGGCCCTTGGAGAGGGAAGGTTGGCTGTTCCCATCCTCTCCATAAAATCTGTAGGAACTGGCCTAAGGGTCATTGAAGGAGCTTAGTGGGGAAACAAAACAGCAAACCCTTCTTTCTTGGTTAGTAAAAATTAGTACCTTAATAGGGGATGCATATTAAAGGGGTTGTACCAAGAAGGACTTTCATCACTTATTTACAGGATTGGTGATAAAAGTCTGATTGGTGAGGAACTCACTGCTGAGACTCACACTGATCCTGAAAATGGAAGTTCCAGCCTCGCTGCACCCCTCGTAGCAAGAAGGAGACTGTATGGAGTGATGGCCACTTATTTTTGCCACTGCTTCATTGATTTTCAGTGGGACTGCTGGAGATAGCCAAATACAAGCGCTTATCGGGCACACATGCATTGCTGAATTCAATCAGGTGTCACAAAGAGTGGGAGATCTCCCCTCATTTACCCTGTGTCTCTAATGAATCACCGCATTAGCTGTTGTCTATGATGGAGACATAGACTGAATGGACACTGCATTATAATTCCCCATCTAGTAGTGCGTCAGCCTACTTTTGGCGTTAAGAACCGCAGAAATTTGTCATTGCATGTGTCCATGGGTATCAGAGGACCCAGGGTGTACCAAGAGAACCTTCCCAGCTGTAGTGACTTGGAGGGCCTGCAGAGTAGTCAAACAGAGTTAATAAGTTCCTGGGACCTCACTATGAGCCTCTAGGGGACATATGAAGTGCCCCACCTGAGATAGACGCTGCTATTGCCGGGATATCTACCCCATCAACAGCTTAGTGAATGGTGCTTCGGTTGCTTAGCAACCCCAGAGCCCGCATGGGAAAACAATTTTAAGTGAGCGTACATTGTCAGTTGGGAGTTGGAGATTAGGAGCAGAAGAAGGCAGATGCAAAGACAAGAGCAGGAAAGGGGTATAGTGCGGTGAGACAGCGAGTGTGTCATCAGAAGAGATAGAGGGAGGAAGAATGGAGGGTAGTGGAGTTTCTGCTCCCTCCTGAGTAAGGAAACCGGAGCCAGTCAGAAAGAGAGGTCATCATAATAGTGAATGTTACCTCCCCTTGTGCAGCTAACTAACAGTGGAATGCAATCTACCCTACATGAACCCTTCCAGCCTGTCGCTGACAGCCGCAGGCATAGTAAGGGGAAAATCTTTATTGTATCCAAATAACCTTCACCTTGAGAGAAGTAAGAAATCTGACACTGTCAATGAGGATACAAATGTTACTGTTGTTGTTATCATTGCTCCCAAATCCATAAGAGTGAACTGTCTTGATGACCTGACATTACAGAGTAAACTGCATGCCTTCAGTTTACTGGCATCCAATTGGACTCGTCTCATTATTTCATCATTACTATAAGTAAGGTTTTTCTCATATAAAGGCATTGGTGTCACCTACAGATATCAGCAGTCAGTACCTAAACTACACAGAGACTCTTACCAACCGCCTCTTGCGCGAGTCGCCATATCTGTCAGAGTAGCTGCCACTGTGACAAATTGTAAACTGACACCACCCACCCGAGCTACCTCTGGCTCGCTGCACCACACCATTGCTGCACCTCCACCAGTCTCATAGGAAGGGGTCAGTGATTCATGCTGCTTGTGCCAAATTATGCCACTCCCATCAGCACGGTGCAACAAAAAAACTGGATCCATCTGACCAGGAGATGTTTTTCCACTTTTGCTCCCTGGAGTCTTGCCTTTCATAGATAGCAGGATATTTTTCTTGATAACACCATTCTCGCTATACTCTCTACACCGCTGCACGAGAAACCCCAAAAGGTTGGCAGGGAAATTCTGGCCTCAACTACACAGCTGCAACAGAGATCTGGATCCATCTGACCAGGAGATGATTTCTGCTGCTCATTGATTGTTGAGCTCTTTTGCCGATTGGAGTATCTTCTTTCTTTTTCTCTTAGGGCTCAGTCACACAGGCATTTTTACGCACGTTTATCCACACTGCACATGTCAAAAAAAACACATGACTATGTCCATCGCCACCCATATGTTCTATCTTTCGAGATGCAATTTTTTTTTGACAAACGCAGTATGAACATTTTTGCGCGCGTGAAAACGCCCATGTGACTGAGCCCTTAGACTGGTTATCAACTGTTATAGCCCATCTGTGCTAAGGAATGATGAGTTGTGCATTCGGATACATTAGTTGGAGTATCAGCCTTGTGTCCAGCTGCAGTTTGCTAGACTATGCACTTCCTGTTCACCAGAGCGATTCTTGATGTCCTCCTCTGACCCCTTTCAGTGACAATTTCCTTAGGTTCACAGGACCCTCTTTCGCTAGATATTTTTCCTCCATCACACCATTCTCGGTATACTATCCACACCATTACATGAGAAACCCAACGAGGTTGACAGTGACATCCCGGCCCGGTTAGTCTAGCACCGATGACCCGGTCTCGTTGGAAGTTGCTCAGATTGCTGGATTTTCCCAGCTTATGTAGATTTACTCTGAAACTGATCCACAGAAAACTTCTCACGTGATTTTAAGTTGCACTCCAGGGTCATGGGTCTGACTCTAATAATGTGGCCATTCGGTATACTGTATGCTTATCATTATTGCATATTTGTCTTTAAACATAAAGGCAGAAAAGCGATTCATTAGCTGCCATGTCTAATCACATGTACACAATATAGCTGCCTGGGCTGAGTGACTGGATTTGTTAATGTCCTTGAATCATCTCCAGCTACTCTACAATAGCTAAATCTGATCTTGAGTAAGTAGATATTTATATCACTGGTCGATATTCCGTCTTATCTGCAACGTGATAGATAGAGGAATACAGATGTAGAAAAGTTTAAAGGGGTGTCTGGGCTTTTTTACTTTTTCTCTTATGACCAGGATGTTACATCTAGTTCTGACCAGGAAAGGAGCAGAAAGTGCAATGGACGCAAGGCACTGTCATGGCAGCCAGGGGCCTGGTAAAGGTTCCTAAGCATCCCATTGTAGTATTCTGGCAGGCTTTAACCCTGTAAATATACACCCTCTGGTAGTGGGGTTTGTAGTACAAGCGATGGGGACTAAAAATAATAAAAATGTCACAAAGGGTATAATAAAATATTTAAAAATATGAAAAAAATTAAAAGTTCAAAAAACCTTTTTCAAATGTTTTCCATGTGAAAATCTAAACAATGAAAGAAAACACATTTTATATCGGCTGTGTTTGCAGAAGTCCAAACTTTTAAAATCTCAAACCATTTATCCCGCACAGTAAAAACCATTTAAAAAACAGACGCGTTTTGAAAGACACTGCTTTCTTGAGCAGTGTCTGTTACGGTATACTACCCTTGATACGCCAGCCCAGGTGCCCTTGATCTCATCCACAACTCCTGTCCCTGCCTGCTTGCCTCCACTCCTGGCTAACCCCAGGCGGGCAACTGGGCGGCTATCCCTACTCTCACTAGGGACCGAAAAAGGGAAAGCAGATGTAATTAACCAACACAAACAATACTAAGCAGAACTGAGGCAGATGGAAAAACCTGGTGGATAATAGCACAGTATAACAGACAAGATGACAGAGGCAGGAGACCAACAGAGGCAGACTAGCTAGCACACTGAGGGAAACCAATAACTGGCAGTGATTGCCAGTCTCTGCCTGACCTTTAAACAAAAGCCACTGCCCAGGGGCGGAGAGAGGGAGACAGCCAACTCCCAACAGAACATAATAAAAGGACTGAGGACACCAACCGGAACTAAATGCTCACTTACCTATACAAATATACCTACACACTTCTTGCTGTAAAACGTGGGTTGGCCACAGCTTTATTAACATTTAAAACATATATTAATCTTTAATTTAACTTTATTCTAAATAACCCTTCCCATGCCGTAACCTGATGAACTTTAAAACCGTGACGGACCCAAAGGACGTTCGTAAGCCCCTGATCTCCCTTGGGCCTGAAAAACTTCCTCTCACCTGTAGCCCACATGGGAAGCTCCAGGCCTAATCACAAGCTGTGACGACTTCCAGAAACAAGTCCTTCATTACACATTAAGTCCTCTTTCACCTTCACCCTACTGGGCGGGCGGGCGTCTTCTCCGGCTCCGTCCTTCTTCTTCCTTGCGCTGCCTCTTCTGCTTCCTTTCCCCCCTCCACTCTTTTTCACCTCATTTCCTGTCCTAGCTCCACCCCTCCCCAACTAAGCTCGCTGTTAACCCTTCCGGCCCCTGCCCCCAGTCCCATGTTGTCTCATTATGCATTTCACGGCATACGAGGAGCTCGTGCACAGCAGCTGCACTCACAGGTGTGAGCGCACGGCGCCGCGCGCCACCAGCACCACCCGGTCAGGCACCCATGCTCCCGGCAGCTGGATGACAAGCCGAGGGGATGTTTTCCCCCGACCGCGGGACCCCGCACACCACCGCCTCGGGAGGACCAGCAACTGACACATAACAGTGTCTTTCCAAATTATCGTTTCTAATTTTATGGATTTTTTGTAATAAAAGAAGAAGAAAAAAAGTGTTTTCAAGGAGCCGGCTTCACTCCTTTGTTATAAGGTGTATGCCACGGCTCAGCCAACTAATAAATCCTGCTGTCACAACGTGATGGCTGTGATTGGTTTTCAAGCGCTGCTCAGCTAATCAGGGCCATCGGTTCCTGGAGGCGGGATGTATCCATTACAGCCATCACATTGGTTCATCGAGCGCTACATTGATTAGTTCTTGAGCGCTGCTCAGCCAATCAGGGCTATTGGTTCCTGGAAGCGGTATTTCTGATATTTCTGGTAATTCCGTAACCAGGAAGTGATCTTCTGTGGGTGACCGAGGACTGCAAGAAGCATGTCAGGTAAGTATAATAAAGACATCCCCTGTAAATAAGACCTAGTGCCTCTTTTGAGGCAAAAATTAATATAGAGCAGGGTCTTATTTTTGAGGGGAAACACGGTAGCTATCTGCAATATCTACAATATGATTACAAGGTCAAGAACTGCGCTCACATTTAACTAGCACAATACAGGACATACCCGGAAGAAGACGCATAAATCACAGAACAATTCTCTAATGCTTTTGTTCTTTGTCGAGTTCCATTTCCATTACTTTCAATCATAAAGCTTCAGAATGTCACTAACAGAAGAAACCTCTTCATTATTCACACTTGATATGCCATGGCTAATGGATAGCGTGCTTAGCTTCTTAGGTTTTCAGACTCTATTCTCATTTATACTAATCCACAAAGTCATGGTGTTAGGTTTGTAGGGGCAATACTCCAATTTGATCCAAATCCAATGAGAAAATGAGGACCTGGTCTCATATGGCACTTGTCTGATGGAAGCATAGGTTCAAAACAATTTACAGGGGTGGATAGAGAAGCCGTACTATGTATTCCAACATCATTTACAGGGAGAAAAGGGGTCGCAGTACTATCTTTACCTACATCATTTATAGAAAGATCAGGAGGCCGTAGTATCTGTACCTACATCATTTATGGAGAAAAATGAAGAGGCAATACTAACTGTACCTACATCATTTATAGAGAGAGACAGGGTGGAAGTGCTATCTGCACCCACATCATTTATAGAAAGATGAAGAGGCAATACTACCTGTACCTACATCATTTATAGAGAGAGACAGGGTGGAAGTACTATCTGCACCCACATCATTTAAAGAAAGATGAAGAGGCAATACTACCTGTACCTACATCATTTATAGAGAGAGACAGGGTGGAAGTACTATCTGCACCCACATTGTTTAAAGAAAGATGAAGAGGCAATACTACCTGTACCTACATCATTTATATATAGAGATAGAGAGGAAGTATTATATGTGTAGTGGACTGGCACTACAGAATAGAAGTACTTTACCTGCAGGTTAAGAGCAACTGTTCTAACTGCCAGTGCATTTAACAAAGGGTAGTTGTGCTGGAATTCATTTAATAAGAAGAGGGAGTCAGGAAACTGAAGAGTAAAGGTTGTTTAGGCACCATCATAAATCAGTTAGTTAGCAGAGCTGTGACAGGCCCCCTGAGTGAGAAAAAAGGTGATGGTTCTGGCTCATTTTGTATTGTGCACTTAGAAATCAAAAAACAGTGTTAGAAGAGGGAAGTGAAAGGCAGTAGAGAGTATGGAGTGAGACAGGGAAGACGTCACTCGGAGGGAAGAGGAGCTGAGATGGACATGGAGGAAGCGGAGAGCAATGTCAAAACCTAGCTTCTTTCTTCTCCTCTGTCCTTCTGTAATTAGAGACTCGTTATGTAAACTTTCAAGAAATCCTGTGCGCAGCAGCCAATAAATCATCTGGACACTGAGAAACTGTTTGTTTGCTGAAAGCTGATGTCCATTCAAGACAGCTCTGCTTTCTATTGGACCGCAATACAGCCACAAAACTGGAGACAAGAAGTAGAAAAATCTTCATAGAAGTTTCTGAGTACTAGAGATGAGCAAGCACACTCGTCTAAGCTTGATGCTCGTTCGAGTATTAGGCTACTCGAGATGCTTGGTACTCGATTCGAGCACCACGCGGTACTCGAGTCAATTTCATTTCCCTTCCCCGCATGTTTAGCGCCATTTTTTAGCCAATAAATATGCGGGAAGGCATTACCACTTCCTGCTGAGACGTGCCAGCCCTCTAGATGTCTACAGCAATGAGTGGCTGTTGGGATCAGGTGACCACCGAGTATTAAAGCTGTTTCCACCCGCGGCTCGCCTCAGATGCATTCTGGCAGAGGTTAGGGAAAGAGCTGCTGCTGAGATAGGGAAAGTGTGTGGTCAATTAGCCAGAGTTCTCATTGCTAAACAGTCCGCTAATTTTTTTCTGGGGCAGTGCAGAGCATCTCACATCTCCCATTTGCTGTGCGCAGACAATTAGCCAGAGTTCTCATCGCTAAACAGTCTGTTATTTTTTTCTGGGGCTGTGCAGACTATCAAACATCTCCCATTTGCTGTGTGCGGTGAATTAGCCAGAGTTTTCATCGTTAAACAGTCCGCTAATTTTTTCTGAGGCAGTTCAGAGCATCTCATATCTACCATTCTGTGTTGGGTGAAGTAGCCGCAGTTATCAGCACTATCCACTGGGTTAATAGTTTTCTGCCCCTGTGCAAAGCATCTTACAATGCCCTTTCCTTCTGTGCAGTGAAGTAGCCGCAGTTATCAGCACTATCCACTGGGTTTACAGTTTTCTGCTCCTGTGCTGAGCATCTCAAAATACCCTTTCCTTGTGTGTGGTGAAGTAGACGCAGTTATCAGCACTATCCAATGGGTTACTTTTTTCTGCCACTCCATACAGCCTCTCTTATCTACAAGTCTCTGTGAGCGGTAAATTACCCCTAGGTATCAGCGCAAGACAGCGGTTTCTACAAGCCTCCGGTATCTACAAGTCTCTGTGTGCGGTGAATTAGCCTCAGTTCTCAGCGCTATACATTGGGTTAATTTATTTGGGCCCTGCTCTATCCTTTATCCGACATGATGAGGAGTAGGGGTAAGAGTTGAGGACGTGGACACGGGCGTCCAAGTGAGGGTGTGGGCACAGGCTGAGGTCCTGGATGGGGTGAATCACAGCCGTCTGCTGAGGGATTGGGAGAGTGCCGCGTCTCTCCACTCCCCAGCTTCATATCACAATTTGCAGGTCCAAGTGGTAGGTCTTTATTACAAGCCCACAGTGTGAGCAGGTCCTGTCGTGAATCGCGAATAACGCGTCCAGCAATGTATCGAACCCCCAGTCTTCCTCGCAGTCCACTACTACCGAGCTAGGGACTGCACTTCTGAATCCTCTGGCTGCTCCTCCTTCCTCCCAGCCTCGTCACTCCAGTAAATTGACAGATTCTGAGCAGACAGACTCCCAGGAACTGTTCTCGAGTCCCTGCCCTGAGTGGGAAAAAACGGTTCCTCCCCCACCAGGAGTTTGTCACGACCGATGCCCAACATTTGGAAATTTCCCAGAGTCCGGGTGATGGGGCTGGGGACTTCCGGCAACTGTCTCATGGGCTTTTTGTGGATGAGGATGATGAGACACAGTTGTCTCTCAGTGAGGTTGTTGTAAGGGCAGGAGGTCCGAGGGAGGAGTGCACAGAGGATTCAGAGGAAGAGCTGCTGGACGATGAGGTGACTGATCCCAGCTGGCTTGCTAAGCCTAGTGAGGACAGGACTTCAGAGGGGGAGGCAAGCTCAGCAGCAGGACAGGTTGGAAAAGGCAGTGAGGTGGCCAGGGGAAGAGGCAGGGCCAAAGCAAATAATTCCCCCAACTGTTTCCCAAAGCATCCCCTCACGGCAAGCCTCCGTGCAGAGGGCTAGGTATTGAAAGGTGTGGATGTTTTGTAGTGAGAGCACGGACGACCGACGAACAGTGGTGTGCAACCTATGCCGCAGCAAGATCAGCCGGGGAGCCACCACTACCAGCCTCACCACCACCAGCATGCGCAGGCATATGATGGCCAAGCACCCCGCGATGTAGAACAAAGGCCATTCACCGCCTCTGGTTCACACCACTGCCTCTTCCTCTGTGCCACAACCTGGCACACATATCCAATCCCCCTCCCAGGATGCATGCACAACACCCCACAGCTGTTACAGGGTTTGACCAAGCAGACCAACCTCTGGCTTTCGCCGCTGAGCCTCCAACTGGGCATGGTCATGTGTGACAACGGCCGTAACCTGGTGGCAGCTCTGCAGCCTGGCAGCCTCACACACGTGCCATGTCTAGCTCACGTGTTCAATCTGGTGATTCAGCAGTTTCAGAAAAACTACCCCCACTTCTCTGAACTGCTCGGCAAAGTGCGCCGCGTCTGCGCACATTTCCGCATGTCCACCACGGATGCTGCCAAGCTCAAGACACTGCAACATCAGTTCGAGCTGCCAGAGCACCGACTGCTGTGCGACGTGCCCACATGCTGGAATTCTATGCTGCGTAGAGCAATTGTAGAATACCAGCTGCAACATGGATGGCGTTGTAGTAGTCAGCCTCCGCAGTTCTTCACAGAGTAGTGGGCATGGATGGCAGACATTTGTCAGGTCCTCAAAAACACAAATGGTGTGCAGCGATGCAGCCATTATTAGCTTTACCATCCCGCTGCTTTGCCTGCTGAGAAGTTCGCTGCTAAGCAGAAAGGCCGACGCTTTGTGGTTAAACAGGAGACAGGGAATGATAGTATGTCGCTTGATAGCCAGACCACCCTCACGTCTTTATCTCAGCGCGTTTTGGAGGAGGAGGAGGGGGAGGAGGAAGAGGAGGAGGAGGTGGTGCCTCTGCTCTATACAACTATTGGGTGTTAAAGCTGGACACGTGGTTCGAACTTGGGCTGTACACCCTGGAGGTGCTGGCCTGCCCTGCCGCTAATGTGTTATTAGAGAGGGTGTTTAGTGCTGCTGGTGTTTAGTGCTGCTGGGGGGATCATCATGGATAAGTGTACCCGCCTGTCAACTGACAGCGTTGACATGCTTACACTGATTAAGATGAAGAAATGCTGGATTTCCCCCGACTTCTTTTCTCCACCGGTGGAAAGCAGCGGATCCTAAAGATTCTTTTAGCTGCAACAAGAGAAATATGCATCCTTTCTCTAACCTCAAAAAAGGGGAGAAGTAGCTTGGTCTATCCCTTTTGGATCTTACTCCTCCTTCTCCTCCCAAAACAGCATGCCATCACACTGAACTGCCAATTTTTCTGCGGGCCAAAGGGCTCTTTTAAAATCAATTTTTTCAGAGGGCTGCCTCCAGGCTCTGTTACAAATTAAGCAACAACAATTTCTATCTTTAAAAATTTTTTATGCGTTTCAGCTGCACTCGAGGTAAACCAATTTTTCAGGGGTACACAATTGCCTATACTGTTAGCAAAGTAATTTTTTTGGCCTTCACCTATACTGTTGGTAAACAAATTTTTTCAGCTGTTCGCCTATACTCTTGGTACACCAATGTTTCAGATGTTCGCCTATACTCTTGGTACACAAATGTTTCAGGGGTTCGCCTAAACTCTCGGTACACCAATGTTTCAGGGGTCCGACTATACTCTTGGTATACAAATGTTTCAGAGGTTTGCCTATACAATTGCTATAGAAAGGTTTGAGGAGTTCACCTATACCCTTGCTACAGAAATGTTTCAGGGGTCCGTCTATACTCTTGCTACAGAAATGTTTCAGAGGTCCGCCTATATACTTGCTACAGAAAGGTTTCTGGGGTCCGCCTATACACTTGCCACAGAAATGTTCTTCCGGGATTCGCCTATATTCTTGCCACAGAAATGTTTCAGGGGTCTGCCTATACACTTGCTACAGAAAGGTTTGAGGGGTTCGCCTATACTATTGACACAGAAATGTTTCAGGGGTCTGGCTATAATCTTGGTACACCAATGTTTCAGGGGTCCTCCTATACTCTTGGTACACAAATGTTTCAGGTGTTCGCCTATACTCTTGGTACACAAATATTTCAAGGGGTTCGCCTATACTCTTGATACACAAATGTTTCAGAGGTTCACCTATACTCTTGGTACACCAATGTTTCAAGGGTCCTCCTATACTCTTGGTACACAAATGTTTAGGGGGTTTGCCTATACTATTGCTACAGAAAGGTTTGAGTGGTTTGCCTATACTCTTGCCACAGAAATGTTTTAGGTGTCCACCTATACACTTGCTACACAAATGTTTGATGGGTTCGCCTATACACTTGCCACAGAAATGTTCTTCCGGGATTCGCCTATACTCTTACTACAGAAAGGTTTGAGGGGTTTGCCTATACACTTGCTACAGAAATGTTTCAGGGGTCCACCTATACACTTGCTACAGAAAGGCTTCTGGGGTTCGCCTATACACTTGCCACAGAAATGTTCTTCCGGGGTTCGCCTATACTCTTGCTACAAAAATGTTTCAGGGGTCCGCCTTTGCACTTCCTACAGAAAGGTTTGAGGGGTTCACCTATGCTCCTGCTACAGAAATGTTTCAGGGGTCTGTCTATACACTTGCTACAGAACGATTTGAGGGGTTCGCCTATACTATTGCCACGGAAATATTTCAGGAGTCCGTCTATACTCTTGCTACAGAAATGTTTCAGGGGTCCGCCTATACACTTGCCACAGAAATGTTCTTCCTTGGTTTGCCTATGCTCTTACTACAGAAATGTTTCAGGGGTCCGCCTATACACTTGCTACAGAAAGGTTTGAGGGGTTCGCCTATACTATCACCAGAGAAATGTTTCAGGGGTCCGCCTATACACTTGCTACAGAAACGTTTCAGGGGTCCGCCTATACACTTGCTATAGAAATGTTCTTCCAGGGTTCGCCTATACACTTGCTACAGAAAGGTTTCTGGGGTCCGCCAATACATTTGCCACAGAAATGTTCTTCCGGGGTTTGCCTATGCTCTTGCTACAGAAATGTTTCAGGGGTCCACCTATACACTTGCTACAGAAAGATGTGAGGGGTTCGCCTATACTATCACCAGAGAAATGTTTCAGCGGTCCGCCTATATTCTTGCTATAGAAAGGTTTCAGGAGTCCGCCTATACACTTGCTATAGAAAGGTTTCTGAGGTCCGCTTACACACTTGCCACAGAAATGTTCTTCCGGGGTTCGCCTATACTCTTGCTACAAAAATGTTTCAGGGGTCCGCCTTTGCACTTCCTACAGAAAGGTTTGAGGGGTTCACCTATGCTCCTGCTACAGAAATGTTTCAGGGGTCTGTCTATACACTTGCTACAGAACGATTTGAGGGGTTCGCCTATACTATTGCCACGGAAATATTTCAGGAGTCCGTCTATACTCTTGCTACAGAAATGTTTCAGGGGTCCGCCTATACACTTGCCACAGAAATGTTCTTCCTTGGTTTGCCTATGCTCTTACTACAGAAATGTTTCAGGGGTCCGCCTATACACTTGCTACAGAAAGGTTTGAGGGGTTCGCCTATACTATCACCAGAGAAATGTTTCAGGGGTCCGCCTATACACTTGCTACAGAAACGTTTCAGGGGTCCGCCTATACACTTGCTATAGAAATGTTCTTCCAGGGTTCGCCTATACTCTTGCTACAGAAACGTTTCAGGGGTCCGCCTATACACTTGCTACAGAAAGGTTTCTGGGGTCCGCCTATACATTTGCCACAGAAATGTTCTTCCGGGGTTTGCCTATGCTCTTGCTACAGAAATGTTTCAGGGGTCCACCTATACACTTGCTACAGAAAGATGTGAGGGGTTCGCCTATACTATCACCAGAGAAATGTTTCAGCGGTCCGCCTATATTCTTGCTATAGAAAGGTTTCAGGAGTCCGCCTATACACTTGCTATAGAAAGGTTTCTGAGGTCCGCTTACACACTTGCCACAGAAATGTTCTTCCAGGGTTCCCCAATACTCTTGCTACAGAAATTTTTCAGGGATCCGCCTATACACTTACTACAGAAAGGTTTAAGAGGTTTGCCTATACTGTTGCTACAGAAATGTTTCAGGGGTTCGCCTATACTATTGCTACCGAAATGTTTCAGGGGTTCGCCTATGCTGTGGGTGCACAAAGGCTTCCCAGCACGGTGTCCAGCTGTCTGGCACAAATACATTGAATGACCTGGGTAGGGCGCAGAAGGCTTTCCCATATCAGTGTTCAGCTGTCTGACACATACGCAATATGAATTATGTGGGGACACATGGGTTTCCCATAGCTGTGTAACTCATGGCACCTTGGGTCACACAAGATGGAGGCTGGGACCGAGCCTGACCCTGGGCCCGCTCACGTGCTTCCCACACAGAGGATTGCGGGTCCTACCTCGGTCACGGTTTCTCGGGCTTATTATGCCACCTCCTCCTCCTGCTTGGGGTCTGGGGATCAGCGCTGGTCGACAAGTATTTGCTCTCGTGTTACCACAGTTATCTGAGACACTGGTTTGGACCAATCAAAAGAAGCGTAACTGAATTAATGAGACATTCACAGCAGTACTAGCATCTGAGTCTGCTTTATGCCCAGGATTGCTGAGGATGTGGGCAGAGGCCGAGGCTCGGGGGGGGGGGGGGGATGCAACTGTGCCAGGTTTGGCCTGTGGAATTACTTCTTCGTGGTTCATCCAGTCTTTGGAGCGATGACAGCAACCACAACTGATTTAATGAGATGTTCACAGTAGTGCTAGCATCCGAGTCCGCTTTATGCCCACGATTGCTAAGGGTATGGGCAGAGGCCGAGGTCCTGGGGGGAGGGAAACTGTGCCAGGTCTGGCCTGTGGAACTTCTAGGTGGTTCATCCCATCTTTGGTTGAAAGCAACCACAACTGACGGCACATTGGGTCAACCAGGTGGAGTCTGGAACCGAATCTGACTCTGGGCCCGCTCACTTGCTTCCCACACAGAGTATTGTGGGTCTTACCTCGGTCACGGTTTCTCGGGCTTATTATGACACCTCCTCCTCCTCCTTGGGGTCTTGGGAACAGCATTGGTCAGCATGTATTAGCTCTCGTGTTTCGTGTTACCACAGTTATCCGAGATACTGGATTGGAGCATTCACAGGAAGCATAACTGATTTAATGAGATTTTCACAGGGTCACTGTATACCTGTGGTGGCTACTTTTGTGACACCTCCTGCTTTAAACCAATGTTTGGTGTTAGTATGCGCTGCTGCATTGTGGAGATGTGTAGAAGTGCTGGTACCTGAGTCCCCTTTATGCCCACATTTGCGGCTCCTGACAATTTTGTGATGGAGGTGGCACGGGATTGGAATTATGATCGTTCGTCAATTTATCATCAATTCTCATCAGCATTGTGGGCTATCGTCCACACTTTCAAAGAGGGCCGTTGCCTTGCCCTGCCAACCCTCTGCAGTGTGTGCCTCCGGTTCCTCCTCATCCAAGATGCAGTTATAAATAGACATGAGTGTGGTGGGGCTATCAAGCCAGCGTGTGGCATCAGGGCAGCTGAATGCTGCGCAGGGAAAATTTTGTGTGCGCTGTGGACGCAGGCTCGTGCAGAGGGTTGGACAGCAATGCCAGCATGTAACCCAGGAGAAGAGGCAGTGGTGTCACCCGCAGGCAGTGATTGGCCTTGGTTGCAGCTAGTGTGGTGCTTAGCTAAGATGTGCCAGCGTGTGTGCCTTGCTGCTTATGGTCTGTCCCAAGTAAATTGTTAGGGGGGTGACCGCCAGGCTCTTGCCCCCAATTTGACTTAATAGTGGGACCTTGGAGCCTCGGATGCACCCATGCATGCTGCCCCTGCCATTCTCTATCCATTTCTGTGGTGTTTCCATGACTTTCTGATGTTTTCAGGTGTTTCATACGACCTCCCCCATGTGGAGCATCGGTCAGCTTTAAAAATGCTCGACTCTCCCATTGACTTCAATGGGGTTCATTACTCGAAACGAGCTCTCGAGCATTACGAAAAGTTTAACTCGAGTAATGAGCACCTAAGCATTTTGGTACTCTCTCATCTCTAGTGAGTACTAAAGAAAACTTGAGCACAGTGTTTCAAGAATGACAAAACTGTTAGTGGGGTTTATAAGGGGTATTTCTCTATATAGCTCATCCTTAGCTCAGATGCTGCCTCCTCAAAGTTTGTTTATCTGTGTGTAAAGTGTTAAACACTATATATGCAAGTTGTATATGCAATTTCTGGAGCTTAAAGGGGTTGTCCCGCGAAAGCAAGTGGGGTTCAGCACTTCTGTATGGCCATATTAATGCACTTTGTAATGCACATTGTGCATTAATTATGAGCCATACAGAAGTTATTCACTTACCTGCTCCGTTGCTAGCGTCCTCGTCGCCATGGTGCCGTCTAATTTCAGCGTCTAATCGCCCGATTAGACGCGCTTGCGCAGTCCGGTCTTCTCCCTGGTGAATGGGGCCGCTCGTGCCGGAGAGCTGGTCCTCGTAGCTCCGCCCCGTCACGTGTGCCGATTCCAGCCAATCAGGAGGCTGGAATCAGCAATGGACCGCACAGAGCCCACGGTGCACCATGGGAGAAGACCCGCGGTGCATTGTGGGTGAAGATCCCGGCGGCCATCTTGCTAAGGTAAGGAAGAAGTCGCCGCAGCGCGGGGATTCGGGTAAGTACTACACGTTTGTTTTTTTTTAACCCATGCATTGGTTTTGTCTCGCGCCGAACGGGGGGCCTATTGAATAAAAAAAAAACCCGTTTCGGCGCGGGACAACCCCTTTAATATTAATGCAGGCAACCACGGGCCTAAAAGTAAGTGGTGTTACATACGTGTGTTAGTCTTATTTCGCTACCAAACGCTTTTAATCCAGGCACTGGCGTCACAATCACCTAATTCCATTAGTTGTCCAGATCCTGTTGTATACCTTCAATGGTGCACAAGATTACAAAGAGCGTGCTGCACTCATTGCCACCCTGACACGGCTTCTCAGCCACATCTTAGTGAGAGTGGAGACCTCTTCCTGCTTGTCGCCCATTGCATATGCACCTACATCATTTATAGAAAGATCAGGAGGCAGTACTATCTGTACCTACATTATTTATGGAGAAAGACAAAGAGGCAAAACTACCTGTACCTACATGATTTATAGAGAACGACAGGGAGGCGGTACTATCTGTACTTACACCATTTATGAAGAAAGAAGAAGAGGCAATACTAGATCATTTATAGAGAGAGACAGGGAGGCAGTACTATCTGTATCTAGATCATTTATGGAGAAAGAAAAAGAGGCAATATTACCTGTACCTACATCACTTATAGAGAGAGACAGGGAGGCAGTACTATCTGTATCTACATCATTTACAGGAAGAGACAGGGAGGCAGTACTATCTGTATCTAGATCATTTATGGAGAAAGAAAAAGAGGCAATATTACCTGTACCTACATCACTTATAGAGAGAGACAGGGAGGCAGTACTATCTGTATCTACATCATTTTTAGGAAGAGACAGGGATGCAGTACTATCTGTACCTACATCATTTACAGTGAGAGCCAGGAAGGAACTACCATATGTAGCTACATCAGTTACAGAAAGAGAAGGGAAGGCATGCTATCTGTACCTATATAGTTTACAGAGAGAGAAAAGAAGGAAGTACTATCTGTATGTGCATTTTTTTATAGAGAAAATGGGGAGGCAGTACTATCTGTACCTACATCATTTACAGTGAGAGAAGGGGAGGCAGTGCTATCTTTACCTACATGATTGATAGAGAGATACGTGGAAGCAGTATTATCTGTACCTATGTCATTTATAGAGAGAAACAAAAAGAATGTGGAAAAAAACTGGTGTGGGGGCGCAACCCTCTAAGCTACTAGAAGATAAAAGGTCCAATATGTGATGGTGAAGGCACTTCTTTTTTATTATTTCACACGATAAAAACCAGCAATTGAAAACGCGTTTCGGGGACGCACCCCTTCGTAAGTTCGGCTGGATTGGACACAGCAGGATGCCTGGGGGTGACACAATCCCAAAGGTGTTTTGGGTGTGCCAGAGGTCCTGTATCTGGCAGGGGGACAGGGAAGAAAGAAGTGCACTGCTTGCTGAAGCAAGCAGTGCAATTACACCTGTGGCAGAGGAGAATGATCTTTAGTATATGTTCTCAATGGGGTCGGCGCTGCAGCCGCCGGCCCCATTGAGCGCATATACAAGAACAACGATTTGCACGGAACGCAGTTACATGCGTTCTGCGAATCATTGTGTCATATAATTTTCAGCACATCCGCAAAAAAAACGGACATGTGACCGATCCCATTGCAAAGCATTCGGTATATATATACGCAGATCGCAAGCGCATCTGCAAATCGGTAAAAAAAATGCCCGTGTGACTGAGCCCTTAATACCGTGGTTTGAGAGCAGCTAACAAGTGAGACTGTTTTACAAATCCTGGCAGCACACCTCCAGCTATAAATATAATATGCCCTGGGTCAAAGTTACGTGCCAGCTGTACCTAGCGTAGTGATTAGAGATGAGCGAGTATACTCGTTTCGAGTAATTACTCGAGCGAGCACCGCGATTTTCAAGTACTTCCGTACTTGGGTAAAAAGATTTGGGGGGCGCCGGGGGGCGGGGGGGGCGTGGCGGAGCGGGGGGTAGCAGCGGGGGGTAGCAGCGGGGAACAGGGAGGAGCCCTCTCTCTCTCCCTCTCCCCCCCACTCCCCGCTGCAACCCCCCCCACTCACCCACGGCGCCCCCCGAATCTTTTCGCCCGAGTACGGAAGTACTCGAAAATCGCGGCGCTCGGGCAAAAAAGGGGCGTGGCCGAGTAGGTTCGCTCATCTCTAGTAGTGATCTTTCATTGTACATGTATATTTTGTTATTGTTGTTGGGGAAATAAAGCTGTTCTATCCCTTTAATTTCCCTACTATATAAAATGCAGTACTGCTTTAAAAAACTAAAATACCTTTTTTTTAAAAATAGCTTTCTGTTGCCACCCCCCCCCCCCCCCCCAACCCCCTATGACTTTTTTATTTTTCCATTGATGCAGCGCTGTGACAGCTCATTTTTTGCTGGGTGAAGTGTAGTTTTTATTGATGGCAGTTTGGAGTAGACATGATTTTTTGATCGCTTCTTATAAAAAATTTTCTTGGAGATGGGGGGACCGAAAAGCGTAATTCTGGCGTTGCATGCATTTTTACCTTGACAGCGTTCCCTATGCAGGATTAATAATGTAATATTTAAATGATCTGCACTCCTACAGATGCAGCAATGCCACATTGTTATTTTATTTTTGATATAATAACTGGGAAAGTTATTTTTTAGCTTTTAATATTTTTAAATAATAATAAATAGAGATGAGAGAGCATACTTACTAAGGACAATTACTCAGTCGAGCATTGCCCTTAGCGAGTACCTGCCCGCTCGGGAGCAAAGATTCGGCTGCCTGCGGCGGGCGGGGAGCTGCGGGGGAGAGCGGGGAGGAACGGAGGGGAGATCTCTCTCTCCCTCTCTCCCCCCCCCCCCCCCGCTCCCCCCTGCTCACTGCCGCAACTCACCTGTCACCTGCGCCGGCAGCCGAACCTTTTCTTCCGAGCGGGGAGATACTCGCTAAGGACAATGCTCGATCGAGTTATTATCCTTAGCGAGTGTGCTTGTTCATCTCTAAGGGCGCCCACCCACTGGCGTTTGCGATTTTCGTGCGTGAAAAACGCAGCGTTTTCTGCGCGTTTTTCGCGGCATTTTCGCGGCTTTTTTGCGCCTTTACTGTTAATTTCCATTGACATTCATGGGTGCATTAAGAGAAAAATAAGGACACATATGCAACTGACAGTTCCTATGTTAAAAATTGCAACGGACTGAAAAAAAAAACGCAAGTGGACAGGAACACATTCAATTCTAATTGCTCTTGAGAAAAAACGCAAAACGCAAAGGAAAAAAAAATCGCCAGTGGGTGGGCGCCCTAATAATAAACAAATGATTACAAAAAATAATTTACTTTTTTTTTTCTTTAGTTCCCAAAGAGAACTTGAACTTGCAATCCTTTGATCATTCATAGAGTATAACGCAATACTATAGTATTGCATTATGCTGCATTCTGACTCAAATTCTATAAAGACCTGACTCAAGCACGTCTCACCATGATTTCACAGTGATGTCATTGCAAGGGAGGCATTCCGAACCCCCAATTACTAATTGGGGAACTATCGTCACTGTCAAAATGGACAGCGCTATTTAAAGGGTTAAGAGCCGGGGGGAGATGTTATATGCAATTTTGTGGGTGGGTTTTGGCTGTCAAAGATGTCTGACGCCCGCCATGTACACAGACACCCGACATATGCCGGAAACATATGGCACACATTGGGTAAGGGTTTAAAGGGTTGTCCCACGAACACTATTGTTTGTAGTCTGTCACCATGGCGATGCATTGTTTTGAGGATTTTTCTAAATCGATACTATAAGTAAAGCCTCATTTTCCTTTCATTTCAGATATTTTTGCACAATAAAAAAAAAAGTATTTACGGACGTTTACATTCCATCTGATTTGATGTGGGTGATATTTTCGTTCCGGCACATAGTTCACTAATTACATATTTTCCCCTTGAACATTTGACGATCATCTTTTTCCCGTTCTTCCTTGTGTGCCGCTGCAGGAGAACATTCTGGAGTTTGATCCGCTCCCCATTAAATTTATGACAAATGGAAACATTTTTTACCATAATAATGACATTATGTGAACAATGCGGCGACGAGTCGGCCGTTCCGGTAATAACTGCAGCGCTGACTTTGATGTTTCTTTTACTTGTCACCAGCATGCACGGGGTTACGCTCCAGCTGCCATGTCTGCATCTGCTGCTTGCTGCCGTTAATTAACCTGTCTGTCAGGTGAGGATCTACCTGTAGGACGCTGTCACTAGGATTTCCACAGCTTGATGCAAGGCTGCTGCTTAGAGAGCTGTAAGGGAGGGGTAGAGAAGTGACAGCTGCAGCTACAGGTAGCACCTAGAGCGCTGGAATACTTGGAAGGTCCCAGTTCGATGCAGAGGTCCAGCTGCTGTAGGGGTTAATTTGTAGTTAAGCAAAACTCAGAAGTAGCATCGTTTCCTTGATTTGGATCCGACAGAAAGCAATAAGAGAGCAGTGTACCCACACCAGAACCGCTCAGTAAATAAATACTGTACCAGAGCCAAGCTGATAAAGTAGATACGGCCCCAGAACCAGACCCATAACATAAATGCAGCACTAGAGCCAAGTTCATAACACAAACCAACCTATGTATATAGATATAATACCAGAACCAAGCTCTCAACATAACTACGGCAGCAGAACTAAGTGATTCTGATGCGGGCGTGCTGATAGGCGTAAGTCTAGGACCCAAAGGCTTTGAGGAGGGTTATAGGAACAAGTGGTGGAGGTGCTGCCAACCAGCAGAACCCACCCAAGAGGGGCGGACTGGATGTTCGGGTATAGAAAACTGCTAAGGCAGCGCAACTCTTCAGTGAAAGATCGTGAGGCGATAGGATAAAGTATCCAACTTCTCTTTTATTTAGTGAATTAAAAGCCAGCAACACATATGTGTTTTGGGGTGAACCCCTTTATCAGTCATACCGAGAGGTACTGACATACAAGAAGAATGGCAAAGTGGTTACAACATAAGGCTGAGCTCATATCATTATCGCGCATTACACAGGTGCTGTATGCCCGTGTGATATGCAGTAACTCGCAGGTAATCGGTTACTTTGCCTTTAGCAGTTCCAATCACAGCGACGGCACGGGAAATATTAAAATAAAAGGTGTTCCGGGCATGGCAGAGTGCGTGAGATACGCTGTCATACGCTGTCAATTTTCGGCGCCATACGAGGCAGTATCCCGGGTCACAACCGTCTCCAGAACTGTAATATGCTGCATGATCCCCAAAGCGTTTTATGCTTATGTCCGTGTGAGCCCAGCCAAAGGGCGCATTCACACATCTGAATATCGGCCGGGTTTTCACGCCCGGTCGATATATGGTGTCCCTTTCTGCAGGGGGGCGGCTGGAAGAGGCGGGAGCAGTGCACTGAGCTCCCGCCCCCTCTCCACCCCCTCACCACTGTTTACAATAGGAGGGTGGGATGGAGGCGGTGCTAAGTTCTGCCCCATCCCACCCCCTCCCATTGCAAATAGTGGTGAAGGGCGGAGAGGGGGCGGGAGCTCTGTTCACTGCTCCCGGCTCTTCCAGCCACCCCCCTGCAGGGACATCAGATATCGTCCGGGCGTGAAAACCCGGCTGATATACAGCCGTGTGGATAAGCCCTTAAGAAGGTAGAAGGGAGCATGAAATCAAAAGGGGGAAAGGAAGTAAAATGAAAATATAAAAAGAAAGAAAAAATAATCAAGCACAATCAAAATTAAAAAAAGGAAAGAAAGTTCATAGGAAAACAGTAAATTATTAAAGAAATAATTTAATATCCGCTGAAAAGATCTTATCAGCGGATAACCGTGTCACGGATGATGGTATCGGGATGCAGATTCTGGATATGATGCAGCAACAGGAGTTACAAAAATAAGCAATATTTATTTACAAACAAATGAATGAAAACAAGTAATGTTGTAATAACAAGCGGTTAGCTTCTACTATAGATTTACCTGACGCTAACTACGGCTAAGGCCGGCTGTCCACAGGCATTGTGATATACCGTGGTGGTATATCACAACACTTTGCTACTAGGAACAGAGTCCACCTGACACATAGCGCTGAAACTCCCACTGCTATGTCTCTAATCAGTAGGCTCATATCCCTGTGACACTATCTCAGTTTGTTCTCATGAGCACCAGTACAGTCCTACATAACAGGCCTGTTTACACCCCTTAGGTATGCACACCTGGCATTTTTTACTAAGGTTGGCCTCACTTACAGTTCAGTAACAACAAACTCCTCAGTATCCTCTTTGGTCTTGGTCTATTGCATTAGCCGCACACTACTGCTCTTTTTCTATCCTCCAGATGACTTTTCTCCCCGAATCTCTGTGTTCACTCAGGCCACACAGCAGCAGAAATTCAAACAGTCCCTATCACATCCAGGGGCTCCGGCTACCTTTTCCTCTATGGCAGTAGCAGCAGCTCGTCTGCAGACTATTGCACTTCTCTAGCAGCAGCTCTAAGCAGCACCTCTACTGACTAAGACAGTCCCTGCACTCTGTCTGTGGTGCAGCAGGAATGCCTTTTATAGTGCTGACATCATCTCACTGGGAAGTTCCCATGGAGCATACTCAGTTGTGTTTGGAGCAGATGACTTGGTACACCTTTAAGGGGAGCCACCTAGAAATAAGTGACTGCTCATTGGCTGGCTGATTGCTGGCATATTTACGCAGGCCGATGATCTGGAAACCAACATTCAATTGTTTCATGTGAAAGAGTCTTAAGGCACAGTCTTAAAAGTTACAAAGACAATATGGCCAACACTAGCAGCGGTGGCCTTTCTCTTCATGTAAATGTTAGGAAGAATTAGCTCCTTGTCTCAACTTGAACCCCTGATGAGTCTTTTCTTTATAGTAATGGACCATTATAATGGGTTTGATATAATAGATATCCTAAAGTTGCCGTTAAAGGGATTGTCTGGCTGGTTGGGCCACCAATAGTAGGTCTCTCCTCTGATCAGTTGTACAACAGGTCAATGTACAGCTCTGTTCCTACTGCAGTGGACATTTCTGGTATGACATTCAAAGCCCCTATTCACATCAGTGGAAATGTTGCCTGTAATGCCACACCTGACCACTGCAGCAGGAACAGAGCTGCCTGCCTCCTACTGAAATCACCTCCTTGGACATGAAAACTGACCCAGCGAACAAGTGATCAGAGAGGGGTCTCAGACAATGGATGCCCATTGTTGCACTATTCGTGACCTATTTTGTAGACAAGCCATCAATAGCTTCCAATTGGACAACTATTTCAAGTCCTGGCCGTATTCCTTGTGATGCTTCATCAGTTTTAATAGCATTTACAGAGAGTTTTTGCTACATGACAGTACAGTACCCAGAGAGGAGTGTGTGGCAGGGATGATGTGGGTTGTAGTCCCTCGTTGTCTGAAAGGCCATAAACCGCTCTCCATGACTCTGCCTCTATTCTGCCCGCAGATCATTTCCAGGTTGTAACTATTTATTTTTATCTTTTCATAGGATTAGTGTGGGAAGTAAACAAAGCGTAACAATCGTCCCCAAGGGATGGCGGAGGAAACCAGCGAGTTTCATTCCCTAATTTTATTAGCTGCTAATAGATTTCAGCTTTGATATAGATAGCGGAGCTAAATCATCACTGACAGGAGGTATAATCTCTGTTTATCCTGTAATCTGATACACAGCTATTAGCCTCATAGTCACAGGAGCTCAGATGTCTCCGTACCATATGCCGTACAGCAACAGAAGGTGCCTCTGCATGAGCTATAATAATCAATAGCATCATAATATATATTATAGTATAATACATAGGTGGCAGTATTATAGTAGTTATATTCTTGTACATAGGTGGCAGTATTATTATAGTAGTTATATTCTTGTACATAGGGAGCAGTATTATAGTAGTTATATTCTTGTACATAGGGAGCAGTATTATAGTAGTTATATTCTTGTACATAGGGGGCAGTATTATAGTAGTTATATTCTTGTACATAGGGGGCAGTATTATAGTAGTTATATTCTTGTACATAGGGGGCAGTTTATAGTAGTTATATTCTTGTACATAGGGGGCAGTATTATAGTAGTTATATTCTTGTACATAGGGAGCAGTATTATAGTAGTTATATTCTTCTACATAGAGGGCAGTATTATAGTAGTTATATTCTTGTACATAGGAGGCAGTATTATAGTAGTTATATTCTTGTACATAGGGGGCGGTATTATAGTAGTTATATTCTTGTACATTGGGGGCAGTATTAAAGCAGTTCTATTCTTGTACATAGGAGCAGTATTATAGTAGTTATATTCTTGTACATAGGGGGCAGTATTATAGTAGTTATATTCTTGTATATAGGAGCAGTATTACAGTAGTTATATTCTTGTACATAGGGTGCAGTATTATAGTAGTTATATTCTTGTACATAGGGGGCAGTATTATAGTAGTTATATTCTTGTACATGGGAGGCAGTATTATAGTAGTTACATTCTTGTACATAGGAGCAGTATTATAGTAGTTATATTCTTGTATATAGGGGGCAATGTTATAGTAGTTATATTCTTGTACATAGGAGGCAGTATTATAGTAGTTATATTCTTGTACATGGGAGGCAGTATTATAGTAGTTATATTCTTGTACATAGGAGCAGTATTATAGTAGTTATATTCTTGTACATGGGAGGCAGTATTATAGTAGTTATATTCTTGTACATAGGAGCAGTATTATAGTAGTTATATTCTTGTACATAGGGGGCAGTATTATAGTAGTTATATTCTTGTACATAGGGAAGCAGTATTATAGTAGTTATATTCTTGTACATAGGGGGCAGTATTATAGTAGTTATATTCTTGTATATAGGAGCAGTATTATAGTAGTTATATTCTGGTACATAGCAGGCAGTATTATAGTAGTTATATTCTTGTACATAGGAGCAGTATTATAGTAGTTATATTCTTGTACATAGGGGCAGTATTATAGTAGTTATATTCTTGAACATAGGGGGCAGTATTATAGTAGTTATATTCTTGTACATAGGGAAGCAGTATTATAGTAGTTATATTCTTGTACATAGGGGGCAGTATTATAGTAGTTATATTCTTGTATATAGGAGCAGTATTACAGTAGTTATATTCTTGTACATAGGATCAGTATTATAGCAGTTATTTTCTTGTACATAGGGAGCAGTATTATAGTAGTTATATTATTGTACATAGGGGCAGTATTATAATAGTTATATTCTTGTACATAGGAGGCAGTATTATAGTAGTTATATCCTTGTACATAGGAGGCAGTATTATAGTAGTTATATTCTTGTACATAGGGGCAGTATTATAGTATTTATATTCTTGTACATAGGGGGCAGTATTATAGTAGTTATATTCTTGTACATAGGAGGCAGTAATATAGTAGTTATATTCTTGTACATAGGAGGCAGTATTATAGCAGTTATATTCTTGTACATAGGAGGCAGTAATATAGTAGTTATATTCTTGTACATAGGGCGCAGTATTAAAGTAGTTATATTCTGGTACATAGGGGGCAGTATTATAGTAGGTATATACTTGTACATAGCAGGCAGTATTATAATTGTTATATTCTTGTACATAGGGGGCAGTATTATATTAGTTATAGTTTTGCACATAGGAGGCAGTATTATAGTAGTTATATTCTGGTACATAGGAGCAGTATTATAGTAGTTATATTCTTGTACATATGGTCAGTATTATAGTAGTTATATTCTAGTACATAGGAGGCAGTATTATAGTAGTTATATTCTTGTACATAGGGGCAGTATTATAGTATTTATATTCTTGTACATAGGGGGCAGTATTATAGTAGTTATATTCTTGTACATAGGAGGCAGTAATATAGTAGTTATATTCTTGTACATAGGAGGCAGTATTATAGCAGTTATATTCTTGTACATAGGAGGCAGTAATATAGTAGTTATATTCTTGTACATAGGGCGCAGTATTAAAGTAGTTATATTCTGGTACATAGGGGGCAGTATTATAGTAGGTATATACTTGTACATAGCAGGCAGTATTATAATTGTTATATTCTTGTACATAGGGGGCAGTATTATATTAGTTATAGTTTTGCACATAGGAGGCAGTATTATAGTAGTTATATTCTGGTACATAGGAGCAGTATTATAGTAGTTATATTCTTGTACATATGGAGCAGTATTATAGTAGTTATATTCTAGTACATAGGAGGCAGTATTATAGTAGTTATATTCTTGTACATATGGTGCAGTATTATAGTAGTTATATTCTTGTACATAGGAGGCAGTATTATAGTTGTGATATTCTGGTGCATGTGAGACAGTATTAAAGTAGTTATATTCTTGTACATAGGAGCAGTATTACATTAGTTATACTCTTGTACATAGGGGGCAGTATTATAGAAGTTATATTCTTGTACATAGCGGGCAGTATTATAGTAGTTATATTCTTGTACATAGGGGCAGTATTATAGTATTTATATTCTTGTACATAGGGGGCAGTAATATAGTAGTTATATTCTTGCACATAGGGGCAGTATTATAATAATTATATTCTTCTACATAGGGGCAGTAATATAGTAGTTATATTCTTGTACATAGGGTGCAGTATTATAGTTGTTATATTCTGGTACATAGGAGCAGTATTATAGTAGTTATATCCTTGTACATAGGGTGCAGTATTATAGTAGTTATATTCTTGTACATAGGAGGCAGTATTATAGTTGTTATATTCTGGTGCATGTGAGGCAGTATTAAAGTAGTTATATTCTTGTACACAGTTGCAGTATTATAGTAGTTATATTCTTGTACATAGGGGGCAGTATTATAATATTTATATTCTTGTACATAGGGGGCATTATTATAGTAGTTATATACTTGTACATAGGAGGCAGTATTATAGTAGTTATATTCTTGTACATGGGAGGCAGTATTATACTAGTTATATCCTTGTACACAGGTGCAGTATTATAGTAGTTATATTCATGTACATAGGAGGCAGTATTATAGTAGTTATGTTCTTGTACATAGGGAGCAGTATTATAGTAGTTATATTCTTGTGCATAGGGGCATTATTATAGTAGTTATATTCTTGTGCATAGGAGCAGTATTATAGTAGTTATATTCTTGTACATAGGGGCAGTAATATAGTAGTTATATTCTTGTACATAGGGGGCATTATTATAGTAGTTATATACTTGTACATAGGAGGCAGTATTATAGTAGTTATATTCTTGTACATGGGAGGCAGTATTATACTAGTTATATTCTTGTACACAGGTGCTGTATTATAGTAGTTATATTCATGTACATAGGAGGCAGTATTATAGTAGTTATATTCTTGTACATAGAGGCAGTATTATAGTAGTTATGTTTTTGTACATAGGGGGCAGTATTATAGTAGTTATATTCTTGTACATAGGGGCAGTATTATAGTAGTTATATTCTTGTACATAGGAGGCAGTATTATAGTAGTTATATTCTTGTACATAGCGGCACTATTATAGTAGTTATATTCTTGTACATAGGGGCAGTATTATAGTAGTTATATTCTTGTACATAGCGGCACTATTATAGTAGTTATATTCTTGTACATAGGGGCAGTATTATAGTAGTTATATCCTTGTACATAAGGGGCAGTATTATAGTAGTTATATTCTTGTACATAGGGGGCAATATTATAGTAGTTATATTCTTGTACATAGGGAGCAGTATTATATGAATCATAGTAGTTATATGGGGCAGTATTATAGCTCTCTCCCCCCCCCCCCCCCCCGCCTCCCCACTGCAACCCCCCTCACCCCCGGCGCCCCCCGAATCTTTTTGTCCGAGTAGTCAGTTAGCGAAAGAAAAATATATACAAAGACTCCTTTTTAAAATGTAGACTGTAATAGCTACTTAGAATTTTTTCAGTGGGCATGTAAGACCATGGAAAACAAATATACTCTTTTGAGGTTTGAGCATATTTGTAGAAACTGCACAACTGTTGAAACCTTTAATAAACAGGCTGATGTTTTGAAAAATTGATTTAAAGAAAAAAATTTCTACGGACTTTGGTGGAAAAGGCCCCTTGAAAGGCATTAGAGAATGTTCGTCCTCTTGATAGAAAGAATAAATTAGATATGAAAAAGGAAAACAAAATACAAAGAAATGTGGCTTTTATTACAAAATTTAATGTGCAACATGAGAAAAAAAAGAAAAATCTATTCTCAAAAAACATTGGGGGATTTTAAAGGGGTGATCCTTTTTTTAAATTACCTTATTCCCGCTATCCTGAAAGTGGTTTGTAGAAGAAATCGCACTTTAAAAATATTTTAGCTTCATCCATCCCATCTCATTGATCCACTTTTAGAGGATCCCGTCTTTTTAGAGGGACCATTTTTTTAAAATCTCTAGAACTACTTGGGATTAGAGATGAGCGAGCATACTCGCTAAGGTCAATTGTTCGAGCGAGCATTGCCCTTAGCGAGTACCTGCCCGCTCGGAAGAAAAGGTTTGGCTGCCGGTGGCGGGCAGGGAGCGGCGGGGGAGAGCGGGGAGGAACGGAGGGGAGATCTCTCTCTCCCTCTCTCCCCGCTCCCCCTGCTCACTGCCACAACTCATCTGTCACCTGCGCCGGCAGCCGAACCTTTTCTCTAGAGCGGGCAGGTACTCGCTAAGGGCAATGCTCGCTCGAGCAATTGCCCTTAGCGAGTATGCTCGCTCATCACTAATCCAAAGTAGTTCTAGAAATTTTAAAAAATGGTCCCTTTAAAAAGACGGGATCCTCTAAATGTGGATCAATGAGATGTAGGTGTTGTGAAAGCATACAGAATGGTGTAAGAGATGCTTCCACATCCAGTGGAGGCCCTCATAGTCTGTAGTTCAGACTATGTTATTTATTTAACTAAATGTCCGTGTCATCTCCGCTATATGGGAAGGAGTACAAAAAGTTTAAGGACCAGAATGAACCAGCATCATCACAATATTATTAAAGGTTAAGGCTTTATAACAACCGAAACGCGTCAGCTTATCTTTTCATCCCTGTGCGCATGGGAATTTTTTAAATATGTACCCAATAAAGAAATGATTTTTTTATATAAAAAAACATTGGTGCTGGCTCAAACCTTCATACATTTCAGCTCTACTTCGGGACTGGGCTCGGCCTGTTACATCCGTGCACCTGTGGATTACTCTACAAGTACATTTGATTATTACATGTGAACATCTAACGGTGGCTGTATCATTTTTTTCTTTTTTGCAGTGGACCCGCCGGGTGCCGAGCTTTTTCTCTCTCTCTCTCTCTCGGCCACGTACTGCTGTGGACGTGCACACATTTTGTTTGTATGTTAAATAAATTAGTGTCTACCATCTTGAGGATCTTTGACTTTGATATCCCGCCAGTGGAGATTTCATAAGGCTAATTTTTTGACAAAGGGGCGTCTTCAGGGAGGGGACCTCCCAAAGAAGTAAGTGCTTTTTTAGAAAAGAGAAAAAGAAAAAAATTAGAAAAAAAAAAAAAAATAAAATATATATATATATATATATATTCTACGCTTCATCCCTATAAGCAGCGTGGGACTACTAGTTTTTAGTGTTTCTTTTTCTGTGATGTTCCTGGGTCCGTCTTTGGACTCTGGTGTCTAGATCCTGCTGCTCACCGGAGACATCTGCCTGGTTAAAGGGGTTGTCTCGCGGCAGCAAGTGGGGTTAAGTACTTCTGTATGGCCATATTAATGCACTTTGTAATGTACATCGTGCATTAAATATGAGCCATACAGAAGTTATTCACTTACCTGCTCCAATCAGGAGGCACATGTGACGGGGGCAGAGCTACGTGATGACGCGTACAAGGGGGCGGAGCCAAAACGCCGCTGCTGCCGAGCCAAGCCGAAGGGAGAAGACCCATCTGCGCAAGCGCGTCTAAAAAAAGCAAGAAGACACCGAAATTAGACGGAGCCATGGAGACGGGGATGCCAGCAACGGAGCAGGTAAGTGAATAACTTCTGTATGGCTCATATTTAATGCACAATGTACATTACAAAGTGCATTAATATGGCCATACAGAAGTACTTAACCCCACTTGCTGCCGCGGGACAACCCCTTTAAAGGAGGGAGTTTCGGATACATGAGTGCTGCGGAGGGTCGATTCCTGAGTGGCAGCGGTTGGTTCCCTACAAGGGGTTTGGACCGCTAGCACCAGGTGAGTGCCCTCCCTACACACATATACAAGCTTTATACTCTGAGTGCTATTCCTGATAGAATTATTCCGTTAAGGCTTTTTTTAATAGATTTACTAACAGATTGTATCAATGTAAAAATCTTTCTAGGTTCAACACAATCTCTTTCTTTGCCCCGGGTATAGCTTGACAACGATGATCGGCTTGCAGTTGTTCGTCTCCCAAAAAGCATATTTGTAAAAACTTTGGATCTTCATTTGGTGCAGGAAGCATTGAACCCACTCTGTGATATATTTGGCCTTGCACTTTGAAAGTTGTCATAAATCCGTTTTCTTACACTACGGCCGTAGGAGCCAAGGATGTCATCTGGAAACATGTACTGGTTTGCTTAATATTTTTCAGTAAATGCTTGGACTCTGGATGCGTTCCCAACATGTACGTAAGAAGAGGTTCGGCAGGCGCATTTGAAGGCAGCGAATTGACATTCCCATTTGAGCAGCGCATTCCAGTCGATTCCCGCTTAAACTGTTTTGCTTTACCATGGTCGCATATTACATCCATTTTGCCAATTAGGAGTTTCGGCTGTGACCTATAGTTGTAAAGTGGGTGGTAGTGAAAGGCTTCTAGATGTAAGTCGGCCCACCTGCATCGCAGCATTCCTCCTGTACGTCGTATGCGGTCAGTTTTGTGGCGTGTTGTGCTTTGCTCAGGCGTTTGGGCTTCTCCTAATTCACCCTGCCTCATCCGTTGCCATTCATTGTCTTAGCTGATCATGGCATTTTAGCTTTCTTAGCTTTTGGATTGACCTGCCACATAGATGATCGTTTTTTGGGCGGCATTGTATAAAACAATGTAAAATATTGAAAAAATCAAAAATAAATCCTGTTGTTCACACACAATTGTCAGATCAATCAGTACAATCTGTAGAATCCGATTTGTGTATTCACGCTCGGTAGGTAGTTTAAATTACATTGTAAACAGCACAGTTATCAAGGTAGTCTATGGAAGACTGAAGGAAAACCCGTCAACGGTCCGGTTTGTAAGGAGCGAGGTGGAGGGAGAGCGGGAGGGAAAGTGTCCAGTGGGAGACTGGGAAGTGGGGAGAATCCTTGCGGTCGGTTCTGCTTCCGATGTTAAAGTTAATTTTTCTCGCAAATGACGCATTTTAGGGCTTTAAAATGTGGGGAGTTTCGGGTTTTATTTCCCACCTCGCTCATACTAAACTTCACTCAAATTGGTCAGAACTGTGGATTTGTATATGACACAAACACATTTTGCGTTTCATATATAAGATATGTATACTTTTTCTTGGCCGGTGGGGGGGGGGGACTCTGAGTGTTGCTACATGGCTCCTCAGTTCTATGAACTCCGCCACACACATCTAATATAAAAAAGCCTACAGGCTTTTTCTCGCACTGCACTTTGACCCCTTTACATGACCTTTGGTGGATGATTTTGGAGTCATTAGATTTGTGACCTCCTCACCACGGCCGTAAAATCATAAAATGTGAGTTTGATACATGGAGTGACCTGTGAGGCAAGGTCAAAGTTCCTATGTTAAGTGTAGTGACAGCACGGTTAGGGAAAGTGAAGCGCTATTCAACAAGCGCGAGTGGTGCTGAAGGCGAGTGGTGCTGAAGGCGAGTGGTGAGGAGGGGCAAGGGAAAGGGCGGGTTGATGGGGGAGGATGCTGGAAGGGAGGGACTCAGCTCTGCTACACACACTCAGCTATGCTACATGCTGCTACACACACTCAGCACTGCTACACGCAGATAAACACATTCAGCTCTGCTACACGCAGATACACACACTCAGCTCTGCTACACGCAGATACACACACTCAGCTCTGCTGCAAACAGCTACACATACTCAGTCGTGCTACATGGAGGTATATAGTGGTCTACAGCTCAGTGACTGTATTCTCTCTCTGTAGTAGATGTAATCTGTAGAGTTGACCAGTGATACAAGAGATTACTGCAGGATAAACTGAATATACTGGGGGCTTTACAGTAACATATACTATAGTAAGTGGTATAACATTCCGACATGTAACATACACTCATTGACTGTTACCATGTCCCCAAAACATGAAAGACCAAGCCATGGACGGCGAATAGTTCAAGCCGAATCCTTGGCTCGACAGTTCTTAAAACATTTACAACCCTTTTTGCAGACATTTTATGTTCATGTAGTGAACATCAGGCCAATCTAGTATAATAAATAACATTACACCATCTCCTTCCCCGATCTCCAAGCCTGCAGCAATTCAACATTCTTGACACGACACAAACTTCACCATATAATCCCCATAGTGGAATCTCCACTTTAGCATTAAATTTCAATGACCTTCTGTATATTATGTAACAGGCCCAGAAGTGCTCCCAATACTCAGTGCTTTTTGTGGTTAACGCGCCGGCCATGATTTCTGCCTGTATCCATCATTATGTTCGCTCTCTTGCAAAACAATGGAGGGAGGTGAGTTACCAGCATCCCCAGTCGGATAGAGTTTCCAATTGACATTAACAGGTAAGAACCGAAGAGGCGTGAGTGATGTGATTTGGACCCCACCAGAGTCTACATGTCTGCACAGGCCTAGTAGCCTATTGTGACAGACACGGACACAAAAAGACTACAAACCTGGCTTTAGTACAAGTTAATACGTATTATTATTTAGAGAAGGCAATGTCCTCTTCTACCGCCCTTATGTAATAAACACTACACCACATAGCAGCTAAACTTATTGCCCTACAAATAAACAATGGGGTTCTTACAAATGAATTGTACTATGGAAAATGCTGCTGTATAATCACATGCTTACCACAAAAGAAAGATATAATATATATGTA